>JBBPTO010002143.1:0-11907 GCA_038094155.1 Pulveroboletus cf. aberrans
GACGTCAACTGGGCATGACAAAACGGCCCCACAGACCCCCACACCGCACTGCTGAACCACCTCGCCGTAAACCAACCCGGCCCCAACGAACACCTCTTCGCCTACCGCCACAAATCCTCCTTACGCCCCCTCACACGCACGGCCTTCCTTCGGACCCTAGACACAGCCTCCCGCGCCGCCGGCCTCACCCCGCTCAAGGGACACGGCATCCGCATCGGCTCTACCCTCGAATACCTACTCCGCAACGTACCGTTCGACGTCGTAAAGGTCAAAGGTCGTTGGGCCAGCGACGCCTTCCTAACATACCTCCGCCGGCACGCCCAAATCCTCGCCCCCTACATGCAAGCATCCCCCTCCACACACGAAGCTTTCCTCCGTTACACTATGCCCCCAATCCGGCGATAACCACGGTACGTCTCATCCACCTCCTACCACACGGGTCTCACTCACTCCCTGCGTCGCCGTCCTCTCCTACCACTCGGGATCGCAGCTCGCACCCGGTAGGTCGGTCTCCGTTCCGGGCCGGAAGGCGCTACGCGCCTTTGCCCAACCCCTCACTACACTCTCCGCACCGTAGTTACCTTGTCACCCGTTCTATCATACCAATAGAACCATTCTCCTTCCACTTAGCGCACACAGCGTCGTCCAAAGACCACAAAACATCTAGAATCGCTCAGACTCTCCCGTGTTACGTTACAATTGGACGACCTTCAAGTTGCAGATCAGTGGGGTCCCGACACGTTTAAACTGCGAAATCAAAGCTGCGCAGTCAGATAAACGCTCGGCCGACGGGGTCCTGCCGACCTGCAGGGCGGTCTTGCAACGCAACGTGTATTTTTTCATGCAGGCTAGTCTGCCAGTGAATGCACGCTGGCATCGGCACTCTGAAAAGTGCTTTTCGACGTGTTTTTCAGTTTTGCATTTGGAAGGACCCTGAATTACCCTTTTCGTCCCGCTTACTGGCCTGTCGTCCAATCGCAGCTCAGAAAAGGCCATGAAAGATTCGTCAAGCGGTAACGTAAAAAGCTCCTTTGCAGATGAGTCTGGTTCATCGAAACTTTACCCTATTCCATGCTTGGGCGTGTGGTGCTGCCCCAAGCCGCTACCCATGGTTGGAGGTGTACACGCGGTAGGCCTGGTGCATTCGTCTGCGTTACGAGCCAGCCGGTCGAGCAGCAGAAACTTTTGAAGATTTGGGAGTCCTGGTTAGCTGGCAGCTGAACGAATAAGGGAATTACATGATAACTCTTTCCATAAGTGTGCGCCATACTTGGGGGTGCGGTTTTTGAATCGACAGATGGCCGCCCATATGGGCCCCGCTCACTGGAACCGACTTGGAGCTTCAGAAGAGTTGTGCCCTGCAACGATAGAGACTAACGTTATCGTGCCGACCCCACTAACTTCCTGTTTTGGCCCATCGTCCAATTACGCCTCCGGAAAAACCTAGGTAATTCGCCAAGCGGTAACGTAAGATAGGTGGTTTGCACATAATATGAGCTCCACACTGTCGGTTGTAGAATGCATAAAAGAGGACCCCCCTCGCTTAGTGTACTCAGTTTACTTACCTCCAGGCATCTCTGATCAGTCCGCTCTTTGCTTCGTACTCGCCTATACCAGTCATCATGCGTTTCCCGTCGTTCGCTGCTTTCGTATACCTCGGCTTCGCCGCCGCTGCAGTCGTTCCTGCTCTCCCCTCCCATGACACTACCTCTGTCGCCGGAGACGCACCAAGTTCTCCGGGTAGAGCGACCCCGCGTAACGCCAACTTTGTCGGACATGTTCCTGATGTTGCCCAGGATGGTGGGAGAAATCGCAGGGCCGTCGCTGCAGTTGTTCCTCCTCCCCCCTCCCACGACACTGTCGCCGGAGATGCACCAAGTTCCCCAGGCAGGGCGACCCCGCGTAATGCCAACTTTGTCGGACATATTCCTGATGTTGCCCAGGAGGGTAAAAGGAGTCGCAGGGCCGGCGTCGCTGCAGACGTTCCTACTTTCCTTTCCCACCACAGTGCCTCTGTTGCCGCTGATGCACCAAGTTCCCCGAACCAGGCGACCCCGCGTAACGCCAACTTGGTCGGACATGTTGCTGATATTGCACAGGAAGGTGGAAGGAATCGCAGGGCCGGAAGCCTCGGTGTTGGTGGAGGCTATGGTAATGGTGGAGGCTTTGGTGCCGGTGAAGGTGCTGGTAACGGTCGGGGGAGTCCCCGTATGACTCGCCGCAGTGGACTAGCGGGCGGTGTGCCTCCTAACGCCGGTGCTTCTACGAGAGACGCTCTCAATGATGCCCCTTCTCACGCTACTTCCGGTTCCCTCCATTGATCACCTCGTGTCACGTCCCTTCCCTGCCGCTCGAGGCTTTGCCTGATTGTGAGTTCGTTCTTTCGTTGGTAGAGCTAGAGAGCTCATCACCTTTTCAATCTAGTCATCTCCTTCGTGTGCCCTTTGACATGAGGTATCGAACAGAGCGCAAGTTCGCAGGGTGGTCCCAATCTGGAAATAGCTACACTCATCCTAATGTCATGTTGTAGTTACATAATTTGACGTTTTTTCATTTTGATGCCTTCCACATGATCGATATGGGGGCTTCCCTGAGTTTATGGAATTAGGGTGAGGAAAAACTACTCGCCGAAACGCTCTTGTTTGCTCCTATGCGAGTCTCAAATCTCATGTACCATTGAAGTATCTAGACTGGTGACCCGGGCAAGCTGTCGAACTCAGGGGATCGACTATTCAGACGTTCACCATCTAACAAGCATTGATGATGCCTTCCCTTCACAAAATTCAGCTCGCTTTTGTACTTCAAGCAACGTGGGGAAATGAGTAGGTATCACTTTACGTGACTCAAACCAAAGTATTCAGACATAGATTTCGGATTTGCCGCCGGCGTGGATAGTATTTATACGTGGAGGTGCCGTAGGTAACTGTAGACCCACCAATTCAGACTTCAGTTATCTACCAGTTCTATCATCCCCCCGAGGTTTAGATGAAAAGTTGCCTGAATTTTTGGTGCGTCGTTCGGCAGCAACATAGTAGGTTTCGCCCGTGCAATCCAGTTTTGGCGAGTCTTGCCAGGACTGTTTGGGTTGGCCATAGCTAAAAGCGGTAATGACTGGTGGTTCTTTCGATAGTGGCGCGTTCCTCATCGTATTTCCTGTTACCTCTCCTGCCTTTGGGTGCTTGCTGAAAGTAGTAGGCGTCGGTAAGACACCACCGGACGCTGAAAGTTCCGGAAGAATGCTACTCTGCGGCAGGCATAACGTAGGCGCCGACAAGGGAATTCCCTTGTTCATTGGAGATGATCTGGCATCATTGTTGTTTTCAGATGCTGGCAGGCTGCTCGAGACGGGGGTTTGTGTCATAGGATGTGAAGGTTTCGAATCGCCGGATAGTGGAGTAAAATCAGCTGGTTTCCAAGGCAAAGGATGAGGTTCCTTCAACAGCCTCGTGTGAATGCCAACGATGATTTCAGCGCCATGGGAAAAGTCCTTGTTAGCGATGCGCTGGGCAAAGGCAGGGAAATTGGCAACGACTTGGGGGGATGCAATGTGCGAGTATAATACGTCGAGCTCCATCTCCAGTAGCTGTGGATACCTTAGGTCTCGTAAGAAAACGACTTCATGGATCGAGGTTAATGGAGAGTTCACCTCGACAGGAGGCTACACGAAAGCTCTTGTAGAATGTTGTGTTCTGTAAGGTTGCTCCGGATGTAGGAAAAGGCTTCGTCGCGAAGGCGATCCAGCCCGACCTGAAGCGTGTTGTGGTTCACAATGGCCGTCAAGTCCGATTGGCTGACAAACCTTACAGGCCAAACGGTACATGGACTTGGCTGAACACCTCGGCTCATCGAGAAAGTTCGTCGAGGACTCGGTGGATTGACCATTGAGCATAGTTGATCCAAGAGGCAAGAAGTTGAATTTATCGCAGTAAAGATAGTTCAGAAGTGTATACCACCTGATCATCAAATGTCATCCAGACGGAAGTAAGGTGCAATGCCTATGTGTGCTTACGTTCGGAATGCGGTATCCTTGACAAGGACATGTCGACTTCCCAGAGACCTCAGACGTATCGCGGCCCCGTTCTCCAGCGATTTTTTATCTGGATTGTCGTGAACTGCAGTCTCGCTGCTTGCGACTGATCTAGCCCCATCCTTGCTCCCAAAAAGTAGCTCGTCCACCTTCGGATGCTCTGGGCTCATCACGAACATATCAGAACCGATAGATTCAGAATCATCGTCGGACGACCTTCATAGATGCATTAGCCAAAGAGAACGAACATGAAAGTAGGCCTCACTCGTCGATATCTTTGACTTGTGCTTGAGTTTCAGTGCTGGTTTTGGAAGTAGAGTTCGATGGTATTGCGACCTGATTCTTTGACACATCAAGAATAGAGTCATCGCAGTCATCAAGATCACTGTCGCTCCCATAACCATAATCATTAGTCCGAACATTGTTAGGGACATCATTGTCATCGGTAACATCGATCAACGAGGGATCAGACGGATTTATATCCGAGCTCAACACTGGACACCAATGAGTGCAACGACCGCTTCTTGTAACGTGATTACATACAGTCTAGAAAGTACTTTGAGCTCTTGGCCAGAAGAACGTTGTTCGCGCAAAGGACTCGTGGTTTGAAGGCTCGCCCCGATTGTGAAGATCTCGCGGAGAAAAGATGAAATTGAGTGTTGACTAGCTCCTCTCCCAGAAGGGACTTCCTCAGAAACTCTCCGATACGTTCTTGTTTGCTAGGATCTGACATGGGGTGTAATCGTGGGGAATAAGCTGGTCGAGAGACGAGACACCTTCGAAAACACGTTCATCGTGAGGGTTACGCCCAGCCAGTGGCCATGGAGATCCAGACTGCCTCGTGTTCAGTGACCCAGATCTGTCCCATCGATATCTAAACGAAGAACCGTGCTTGGCGCGCGTACTGCGCAATGCGGGAGTTGCATGATCTGCAACCCAACATATTTGGTAGAACTGGGTGCATGGTAGGGGACGCCTGAAGTGGCACCGGAATGGGGACCGCATTGTTACTCCACAGTCACAGTAACAAGACGTAGGAGAAAGCGAAGACGCCTCTCAGTTGAGATGATGAAGGGCTGGGCGGCACGCGGTGCACTGGCATGCTGCGGTCGTGTGTATCGATTTCGAGAGACGCGGCATGTCACACTTTGGCGGACCACGAGGTTGAGAAGGCCCGGGAGAACCAACAGTACAATGAAAATGGTTCCTTTGCGTACACTTGGGTATCTATTCAACAGGTTGGTGGTTTGGCAGTGCTGAGATTAGCCACCAGGATAAACCGCAACCTCTGAAGGTACAAGGCTGGTGGTTCCAGAGAAGTTGTTTAGGTAGTGAGGAAAGGTCGTGACGTGGGAAAGAGTCATTGGCACATCTACGCCCTCCTCTCCTGTCACTGGCAAAGGGCCATAATCATGGTGGACCTCCCATCAGTTCACTTCACGACATACAATCAGCTTCTCGTGTCTATTAACGCGTGTTCTGGCTCGAGACAGGAATCTCATTAACAAGGGAGCCACGGTCTCGTTTGGAATCTGGCGGTCGGGTTATCACATCACCTTCAGCCACGAAATGAATACATACGATGGCTGGCAAGGTAGCAGGACGCCTCGTCCTCGTGGCCACCACGATCGTTTCCTGCTGGCATCTCGATCTATATAAATAGTCGCCCACCACCCTACTAATACCTAGAGTCTGGATCGTCATTCATGTTCATGTCGAGACTCCGATATCCCTGCCTCGCGAACAATGACCTATCGTCCATCGAAGACCACACGAATGCTATCCTCGGCACCCGATTGCTTTCATACCTACTACCAGCCTCCTTTGAAACACTTTCGGCGGAGCTCAGACGTTGTCGGCTGCGAGAAAACCGAGAGGCGGATCACGCACAAGAGAAACAGACCCGTGCAGCGCACGACCTTGTCAAAGCGACAGCAGCCGGCATGCATTAGGCTCTGGGGATCTTTGAAGGAGTTGCTTCGTAAGAGTATTATTTGTCTTCTATGATGTGCGGGATTGACGATACAGTTACAGGTGGCAGCCACGAAAGGAGAGCGAAGAAGATCGAGTCCCTTACTTTCCCTTTCATTCCGCATGATCGGTGGAAAGCTTATGGGTACCTTTCCTATCCCACAACTCACGGCGTACCAATTCCTGAGGAATCGAGTGAGTGCTGTCTCCGGTTTGCAGGATTCGCACCCTTCATAGACACTTGCTCCTTAGTGGCTGAGCGACGCTCTTCGATCATAGTCGGCTCCAATGACCAGTGGAGGTGCCTGCGCATCCCAAACGACCCGCGACGCCCAGCAGATAGGCCAGGACGCACGGAGCATCCTGCTTCCCCAGCTTTATTCGAGGGCTCCAGCGTTTCAATACCTGCTACCCGCTACGTCCAGCTTCATCCCTACCTCCAGCACCGTTGCAGCGGTCTCCATCCCATCACCTTTGATATTACTCTCGGTCCCGACAAGATCACACATAACACGCACGAGTCAACCACAACACCTCTCAAATCTGCACATCTCACACGACCTGCAACCTACCCACCCGTGACGCACATGCGCATCGAAAGCGTCGCGGACGATCCGCTTCCACACTTCCCGTGGGCGATAGAGGTCGTGAACGCGCGGGGAATCACGTGTGGGGATGTCTTCCAGGCAATAACCCGCAACTTCTTGGAATACGTCACGGAGAAGGAGTACACGTGCTGGACGCGTCGCCGGCAAAAGATAGCGGCACGAGCGTACTATTCAAGGATTGGCGTGGCCTTCAACCCAACTGGGTCGATCGGAGTTAACGTTCTAGTTGACGGGCTGCGCCGGATCGACTACGTTGGGCAAAGGGTGTTGTTCCGTGGCCTAGAACAAGCCTCTGTGATGATGGATGGCGTGTGGCTGATGTATATCGGGAGTGATAGGAGTGCGGTATCCTGTCTTGGGACAAATTGACCAGCAAAGTGTAGCAGATACGGTTTCACAGCGTTCCACTGGTCCAATATTGGATTCTACCTATCTTTCCAGGGGCCACTTTGTATACATGGTTACAATCTGTATTAGTGATTCGCTTCTCGTAATCTAACTAACCTTCGTATGCTGTGCATTGCTGTAATGTCGTTGGCAACCCATGACTCGCTGGCATTCACAACAAGGTCTGTGTCAACTCAAACGTTCCGCTTTCTTTGTGGCTCCTCCTAGTACACACTCAGCACAAGTACTCATGACCCGAGCGTCCAGTCGAGCGTTCTGCTTCTGCCACCCCTCTCCCAGCTCGGCCTCCTTCCTACACACTCGTTGTAAGCATTTACAATGCCCGTACCCGCTCAAAATTTTATTGATGTATTTCAATGGTTCTGCAGACTACTCCTGCGCCGCCGTGGAACTGGTGGTGAGGGGGCATCAATGTCGCTCCATTTCACTTGCGCGGTTATCACTCACTTCAATGCAGCATCGGAGAGAATCGCCTTCTCTGCACCGGTAGAGATGATCAGGTACAGTACAGTCTATGAAAGCCTGCATGCACCGTTGTTGGCTGGAATATTCCGAGTTATGAAGGACGGGCAAATCTCACCTGCCATTTTTCATGTGTTGGTTGCGCGCCAACGAGAAGACAACACATGGGAATTCCGAGGGTTGGGCAATAGGGCGGATGCTTCCATACCGCAACGCTGCGGGCTGCAACAATGGCAACAATGACAGCAATGGGGAGAAGGGGGGATAAACGAAGGTACATGTGATGTACGTTGTGGTCCGGGTGGATTCGTGAGTCGAGGAGGAAATAAAATCCTGCCAGCAGGCAGCGTATAAAACTTGTAAGTTATTGCTGCCGCCCGCTTCTTCCGTATCACGCCGGGTGCATGCACACCTCAGATGCGGAAGGCTCCAAGCGGTAATATGGGAATAACTCACCCATCACCTCTAACAAAGCCTGTTGGACTGGGTGTGCTATTGAAGACTGGAAGAAGAATTGAACTTGGCGGAAGATCTCTAGTTGAGGACGAACGACGCTTGAGCTACAGACATTCCCGAAAGTCCATGCTTCCGGGATGACACCAGACGCAAAAAAAGTGGAATAGATGCAGGCTCAGAACTCTGTGGGCTTTCGTGGAAGAACCGTGATCGTTGGCCCTCTTTATAAAGTCTCAGTCCATTTGGCAGATTTAATAGTCCCAATGTCAGTCGGACATTCACAATCGGGTTATAGCTCTTCCACGGCGGCAATGAACTTGTCCCCGCATTTCAAAGGGTTCTGCCTGGTCGATAGACGCCGCGTTTATGGGTAATGCATCCGATATCGAAATAACAACTTTGGCTTTCAACAGTTCTCCAGCATGATCTGCGCGCATTCTTGAGAGAGTATTCAGTCTCGAGGTATTCAAGTTTTGTTCAGAACCTACTTTGAACCTTGCAAAGTTGTGCACGATGGTGACGTTGAGTATCGTTCTTTACCTCCACCCTCTCGACGACCAATTGATTGTCTTTCGTGAGGGACTCAACACTGAGAGGTGCCTCTGCTAGCAGTGAGAATTTTTTCGAGATGCTCGCAACCGTCGGGGGGCGAGATGAAAGGTGGCCTTTTGGCAGGAGAGGACGTACTTCTCGCTGAATGTGCCCGAGCGCACGGCGAGCGGAACTATCGGTTGGCGTATCACGCCGTGTGCGAGCGCCCAGGCGATGCTGGAGTTCGGGCGGCACAGGGAGTTCGAGCGGCACAGTTCTTCAAGTACGTAACCTCGAGCGAGGTCCGAGACTGCAAAGACGACGGTGCACAGAGCGCATTTCATGAGCGAGATCCGCGCAAGGATGGGACTGCATACCTTGGTCATCGGCGAACTCAACGAAGAACCCGATGGTGTTAGGTACGCGTTGGTCGTCTATGATTGCGGTCCAGTCGACGACGTTGGGGAGCACGCTCCGAGGCACAGAGGACATGGCAGCCCTCCGTTCTTTTTCGGTGGCCATGAAATCTGGAAATCGGAAAATCGGATGACCACGCTGTTCAGTGGTTGGTTAGCGAACACCGATCGGTGCAAGAGAACGCTCACTTGCGGCGCTCGATGAATTGGATGATGGGCATGCCGTCCTCATGTCGTACTCCGCATCGAGGTAGCGCATCAAGTCGACGAACGTGTTAATGAACGCAATGAATATTTTCTCTAGGAACTGTTGTAAGATTGATCGACCCACAAGATCGCCTCTGTGTCTCGCGATCGCCCTTCCATTGTTGTCCGCCACTCCGTCAGCCTATATGCCTAGTACTTCGTATATAGTCAGACTCGTTCTTCTCATCTTTCGCCGCACTCATTGTAGCCAGGCCACCGAATCTATTCTCTATTCGCCAGTGCACTCTCCAAGTTAGGACCCGACATCATCACACGGGGTGTTCCATTTCGCGACGGGAGTCTTCTTCAAGAAACGGATTGCGGAATTTCTTGATTAAATCAACCTCAAACGCTTCCCAAGATTCTTATTCTTCTAGCCATCTGGAAACAGTGTCGGCCCGAGTAGCAGCAGTCCCAGTCTTCATATGTGAGAGCGTGAAACTAATCTTCGCTTGGACACTTGTATAGAGGGAGCCCGGGACATCAAAGTGGGCCTTGACGGTACGGAAAAAGGTTTCGAATTTGGTGGGATCGCCATCGAAGCTGTCGGGAGCTGCAAGCTTGGCCTTGGGCGGGTTGGCTGGGCCTCCCGGCTGAGCAACGACGACAGGGGAATTTTGGAGGTGAGAGATCTGAATGTTGGCTAGAATATTGACATTATTGGTGAGGTCCTGTTGGGCATGAAAGAGGTCTTCGATGGCATTAGCCATACGAGTTCGAGATAGCGTGATAGTAAATGATACCGCGGTGGGACCGCCAGGATTAGAGGACATATTGCCGGTAGAGATGTCGGTAGCGTATGCGTCCGTGATTTCGACATCTTCCGACATGGGTAGCGATTTGGGAAGACTCGTTCTGATGTCGGGTCCTAACTTGGAGAGTGCACTGCCAGTGGCGAATAGAGAATAGATTTGGCAGCATGACTACAACGAGTGCAGCGAGAGACGAGAAGAACGAGTCTGGGGTGGAATCCCCTAAGACAGACTATATATGAAGTAGGCATATCAAATAGGGGGATAGGCTGACAGAGTCGAGACACAGGGGTGATCTTGTGGGTCGCGGAGTGATGACGAAATCAATCTTACAACAGGGACCTGCTGCCGACTAAAAACAGTGCATGCATGAGAAGGAAAGATCGCCATTTCCCCTTGTATTTGATCTTGAACTCTGTGGCAAAGTGCTGGATAAGGGCGTAGTCGGTATCACGGCTGCCGAGACTGGGAGATGACTAGTATGACGGCAGACATGGACGTGGCGTCTCCGGCTCTGGGAGATCAGTTTTTGTGATGTCCCAGTCCAAGGTGGTGGCGGAATCGTCGTTGAAGACGGAGGATGGCGAAACCAGCGATGGATGTGGCATCCTGAAGTTTTTACCACCATGCTGGCTCAAGTGACAGGTGTTCGCGATAAACTAGCCAAGACCAGATATCTAGTATGCACAGCTCGCATCCGCGCCTCCAGTCGGCTGCCGTTCAATGCAACTCCGAGCGAGGTGGGATCCCCTATAGATGGATCCCTCGTGTTCGACTCGCACTGTTTACACATTCGAGTTTTACCGGTGAATAATCCGGGAAACAGAAATACTACGAGCTGAGACTCTGCGGGACCATTGTTGGGTATGCATGTCAATGATCCTGTGTCAGGTGCGATACAACGCAGCTCTGACGGAAAGTTCAATCCTATCAGTTAGCCAACTCCATTCGATGATATTGCAGGAATATGTGGAATGAATTCGAATGGCAGAGACGGAGATGCTACCGTGACGTACCGAACGTATCGGCTGTCTAGGATGCATGACAGTGGTAAGTTCTGATGGATTGTACTTATCGTGAACAAGGCCTGGTTGACCGCAAGCCAAAGATACACACCCGATGAATTAGATAGGTCTGTTTCATACCGGTTCTAAGCTGTAGAGATTCCCATTCGGATTCCCACCGGTTGGGCTGTTGGAGATCATCTCGTCGTAGCGTCAGACACACTTCCATTAGGTTACCATATTTGGATACTACTGTTAGATAACTTGAAGGGCCAACGCGACTGCTCGTTCATGCCTTTCCTCCAATCTCGTACCACGTTGGCTGGAGGTAAGCCATACCTACACGTCCCATACACACCGTTGCTCACGCACTACGGTCATTACGGACTCGTGTTCTAGGCTAACTGTCCTTTCACACGGGTATCTCTTGTCTTTGAGGCTTGATCGCCTATGATATGACGGGTTCGGAAATCATAGATATCTGCACCTTAATGGCTCTGTTATAATCAAAATATGAGTAACCATGGAGAAACTCAAGACTGGGGCAAAACTCTGCGTTAAGATCTGGCGTCACACGTATGAAACCGGGACAGTTTGAATCGACCCGTACATTTATCACGCCCGAAATGAAACACAAGGAAATATCTTAGAAGAGTGGAAGCAGCGGTCTTCCGCTCTTCGGACGGAAAAAATCTCCTGGGACCGGCCTTTGCCGCAGGACGACAATCGTTCCCGCGATAGAAACGGAGACTCACCACAATATTTAACGGCGGACATTCGTCCTCTGTTCATCAGCACGACTGTGCATCTGTCTTCAGCCCATTACTAACCAGTGAGTCAAAACTGGATGTATTCAACATCGCTCGTCGCGCTGACCATATACATTCGTTTCGGTTGACTGTTTCGAGACCTTGGCCAGAACACCTTGCCCTCTGTCATATTTCCCTGTCCGGAAATTTGTTGTCGATCACTATGAAACTCACTATTATCGCCTATGTAGCCCTTGCTGTGGTGACTGTGTTTGCT
>JBBPTO010002144.1:0-11905 GCA_038094155.1 Pulveroboletus cf. aberrans
CATTGGATGTGAGCAGGTCAGATGGAGGTAGATATGTGCACTGTGCTTTATCATATACATGGAGAGCATCTGGAACTTGGAAATGATGGAGAAACACTCAATGGCAGAGTGGTTGATTGATGCTGGCAAAAAGGGCAGCACATCTGGAAGTGCTTTGGGAAGGTCCTGCTACAAATGGGACAGATGTAGTCCCAGCAATTGTTGCATTGTTAATCCAATCAGTGGCAGTGATGACAAGTCTCATAATATCAGGCATGAGAGGGAAAAAGGGTAAAGAGATGCAAAGATCCCTTTGTCTTGTCATCTGAGGTGACAGACAGCCCTATCAATCAAAGGACTGATAGGAAGAGGAAAGGACATAAGCAAAATTCAAGTAAGCTTTGTAATTTTTAATAGAAAGGAGAAGGCATTTTTTAATTACCACAGCCTTTAAACTAGACATTTTCATGTGATGAAGGACTATGTTGATGGATAGGGATGTACTGATGATATTAGAAATGGTTTTTATGTCCTAAATAGCATTATTAACCTTGCAAAAGATAATCAAATATATAGTGTGTTGAATATTAATAGGGAAACCACAAGACTGTAAAAGCTCAAAAAGCTCATTTTTTCAAAGTCTGGATGTAGTAGAGCAGTCTACAATAGTAGAAGCAAGCAGAGTGACCAGCATCAAGCATGAAGAGAATAATATTCTTCTGGGTAGTAAAGGTAGAATATATAATAATAGTGAGCACAAATAATGAGGAGTGTGAATATATTTAAATTCAGATACAATCATTATACATATATCTTTGTTTGTATGACCAAAGAAATCCAAATATCATGTCATTTAAATGTACCAGCACAAAAGTGAAAAAACTGTTACAATGGTAGTGCTGTTTTGTAATAGCCATACCTCCGGCACCGCCAGACCAAATCACGTGATCAATTGATCGTTATGTAGCCAGGGGTTTGTAATATATTCGGTCTCACCAATGCCAAGTGAGATTCCCAGATTATAGCCAGTACACTATGTACACTCTAAATGTAGCAAACATTGCAATGGTTTTTGCAGCCACTGTAGCAGCAATGGGAGTGTGATTCAACAGGAAACGGTCCCATTAAATTGGTGTACAGTAGGGCAAGGGGGTGACCAGCTCTCTTGATTGAGGGACTGAATGGGTGATCTGACATTTCGCCTAAAGCACAACCTTTGCAAGGTGGAGTGTCAGCTGGAATGGATATGAAAGGGCAGCCAGAAGTCTGAGTGCCTAGATGTCTCATTGCATTCTTAGAGTAATGTCCAAAGTGATGGTGCCAAAGATGATATGAATCATTAGTTGCCATCAAGGCAATCATTCCAGGTTTAATCAAAGTTGAAACCAATGAAGATTTTTATCTGAACATGAGGCAGAGGCCCAGATGACCAGAAGTCCTCAATCATCCCAGATGCAGGTTTCACCATTTGTGATTTCACATCTGAAACCTTGACAGGTCAAAGTGGGCACAGAAAAGAGGCAGTGTGCCACCTCAGGTGCATACCAAACATGTTCAAGTGCCATAGGATCAAGACCAGCAGGATGTATAATAACTTTTCCAGGTCTGTGCATATCAACAGTCGATCCATTAGCCACAGAGGCTTGTTTGGTACCTTTACCAAGGTGAGTGATATGATCAATGCAACCCCTGTCAATCATCCAGCAAGAACATTGAAAGGAGTTCCAACAGTATACAGGCCAAATGATTTAGATTTATAAGGAACAACACCCTCATGGCTATGGTTTATACATGTTTCTTTCAAATCTTGCATGATAGAAAGGGTCACAAAAGTAATAGGTTCCATCTCATCCATATAGGGAGTCTTCTCTTCTGAGATAGGAAGGTCTTTAATGCTAGCACCAGGCAGAAAAGAGTCAGATGATAAACCACAAAGAACAAATTTCTCAGTTTTCTTCTTTGTCAACTTCTTCACTCTGGAGGGTCTTGTCAATTTCTTCTTAGAGTGAGGAAGAGAATTAACAGTTTCAAAATAAATTCAAAGGTCCAGCCATACCATCATTCATGTTAGTGTTGACAGGATGATCCCATTCAGCTTCAGCTGTTTCAGAGGAAAAAGAACATTGTTCTTCTTCAACCTCCATGTGATTGGTGAAACAATCACAAGGATCATAAGCAGTAACCATGGTGTCAAAATCAGCTTCAGTGAACTGATTCAGATCAAAGCTTATGATTGCATTTGCCATGACTTCATTCACTTTAGTGGGCTGTTTCCCTTTCCATTTATGTGACTGGCAATGTTCATACAGTCCCTTTTTCCTTGTTTCAAGGGTCTCTCCTTTTTTGAGGGGTTGGAATTGGAAGGTTGTGATGAGTGGTCAGGATTGTTGTCCTTGTTTTGGTTCCTCCAATGGTTTTTCCATGGAGGAACACTGCGACTCACATTGGTGTGGTAAACAGAGCAAGAGGGGTCTCTGCTTAAGTGGGAGGATAGGAAGCATCCTTTCAAAGACCTAATGTCGATCTCTTGAAGTATAGCCTGTTGGACATTTTGTAGAGTAAAGTCCTTCTGATCAGTGATTTGAATCAGAGTAAAGCAAAGAGAGTCAAAGTTGTCAGGGAGTTGGGCAAGCATGATCATGGCATGGAGTGATTCAGGCAGAACCAGGCCAGCATTTTGCATGTTCTGATAATGCAAGATCATTAGGTTGATGTCTTCCATGGCAGGAGAAGGTCTAATGCAAAGGTGAAAGACATTATGCAAGAAGTAGAATTGCCCAGTAATTCCTTGAGAGGCAAAGCATTCTCTGAGAGTACTCCATAACTGATAAGTCATAGAATGATAATGGGTATATTGTGTGGCACAAGAACCAGAGGTGAAAGATTGGCATGAGGAAGGAAGAACTGCATCAATGATGGTATTGTTGATTGTAAAAGCCAGATATCCAAGGACTTTCTGATCTGATTGCTTCCATGAGTCAATGTCTTCAGTAGCAACATTGCCAGAGGTAGCAAGAGTTCCATTGAAGAAACCTCCGCATCCAATCATGTTGAAGATGGATCGGATTTGGGCAGACCAGATAGAGTAGTTACCCTGTCCTTCAAGGATAGGAATGTGAGTATTAATCATGCTTTCAATCTTGATATCAGTGACAGCAGAAACGGTAGTGGCCATATCTGTAGAACAAATTCTTCAGCATTATTTCCGGTGGAAATTAAGATCATCAATCCCTATATACCCAAGAAGATAATGTCCATTTCTCATAAAACATCTCGCCTATATCTATGCCTTTGGCTTTGCACACTTCTCCTATGCTTTTTCTAATCCAATAATTTTCCATGAAGAGAATGAACCTTCATGCCCTCATATGATTTTTCTTTAACAGTTTCTGAAGCTTCTTTTGAGGCTTAGATTCTGGTAAGTCATGCCAAATGTCACAATGTTCTTGGTCAAATTCCGCATTTCACTGTCTAACGGTGTAATCAGAAGAATTCCAGATGTGGTGAGGGTTGTACCATCCCCATACATCGAAGTATGAGTTAACAACCATCATGGATTCTCTAAGTCTAGCATGGGGGTCACCAGAATGATAAGGATCATTTGGGTCAATTGGTCTATCAATTGGAGGAAAGAAATCTGGCCTTAAAACCTCAAAACCCTGGAAATGTACATATGCAGACAGAGAGGTGTTATAAATCTTGAAAGGGAAAGCCCAACCAGCACCACTGTAGGCAGAAAAGAGGGTCTCATCTTTGTACATGAAGAAGCAGGGAAGGATACTCTGATCTGCTGTTGTAGTCTCTGCAGTTGTGATTTTGAAGGGATCGACAATGTGGGGGCAGTTCAAGTGAACTTTATAAGGTGGGATGTCGGCTGTCTTCAGGAAGGGTATCTCTTTTCCCTGGTGAAGGATTGGTTGACAGTTCTTCTTCAGTGAAAGGGGCATTGGTTCTTGAAACACTGCGTTCCTGGTGGATCTGTCCTCCAATGATATTGTCACTGTAGACAATTTCAATTTCATCCACAATGCATCTTCAAAGGTGCTGTTATTCATCTGGAGTGCAGTGGGCTTTGAGGACAGGAGTGGGTGTGTGAAAAAATATTCCTTCTAAAGAATCTGTTGAATGATGAGAGGCGTAGTCTGGAAGACAATGAGAAGAATATGAAGGAGGTTGAGGAAGAGAAGAAGGATTCTCAGGATCAGAAGTAATGAATCCTGGTGGTTGAATTTAATGAGGAGATTCAACAAATTGAGCATCTCCTTCTAGACGAGGTTCAGTGTAATGGAAGGATCCTTGAGATCCAGAGATAGAACCAGGGACAGGTAATTTCCAGATGTTCTGTTCTACTACTCAATGTGAGTGTCTTTCGACAGTGTTTTCCAATTGAAGGACTCTAAAATAATGTGAACCAGATCTTCCTATGTAGTATTGTTCTTGTTTCAGATGTTGTTTACAGAAGATGCAAGGGAGATGATCTCTAGCTGAAATGTTTCATTCACAATCACAAATAATTTGACATAGGCAGTTGGGTTCCTCAGAACATGGAGGAGCAAGAGTATATGCTGACACAGAGGTAGAAGCATCTCTCCTACACAAAGGGGATATCAGAGATACAAGAGCAGGATGGAATGGATTTGAGGAATGGGATGATGAGGATGAGGATGGTCTTTCCAAAGGTGGTAGAGGGTTTGGAGAAGGGTTACAAACCTCTTGAGAGACAGATCTAGTAGACACTGTAGTCAACAAGGAAGTAAGAGTTGAATTAGTTCATTGATTCATAATGAGAGTGAATGAACCATGTAGAGTGTGAATAATGATATTTCCAAAGGAAGTGGGATGAAAAATGAGCCTCCAAAGCTATAAGCAATGGGATGGTTTAGCATCATGTGCATGGCATTTCCAAGGATAAGAAATATCCTGGAGAAAACTGCAGCAATACATCCGTCCATAGCACCAAAGGTATGCAACAGGGATGTGCACAAAGTATGTCAAAGTGCCTTTAGATGGGGCTCATAACTAAAGAGATGCAAAGATCCCTTTGTCTCATCCTCCAAGGTAATGGACAGTCCTATCAATCAAAGGACTGATAGGGAGAGGAAAGGTTATGGACCTCAATAGAAGAACTTACTGTTACGATTTATCCCAGACTACACTTTTCCTTGACTTAATGCTTACATACACATGGGTATAAGTTCCAACTTGGATGTTTATTTCTTTTTATCACTGACTATGATACCATGACTCACCATCCGTTCCCATCACACTTCATGTGCCCTTATCTCACTTGCTCCATCAGCGATTCCTTCCATCATATTCCTCCATGTTCTATGCCCACCCTGAACTTCTTTACGTATATAAACCTGCTTTGTCGCATCTATGCTCCTCAGTCTAGTCTTTCCATTTCCTACCTTGTCCTCTTCATCACTATTGGAATACATCATTGTTCCCACTCTGCAATACAGCCCCAAGGATAGCCTTAATACCTTCTTGCTCTTTGTCAACAACCCTTGATCGGGAAGTCTCCTTCATCAACCCCTTTCTGGGGTCTCCTTGTCGCGACTGCCTACGCAGGAGCTACCACCATTAACTCAGTAGTCCTGGTCGTCTGTTCTCAATTGTAGGCAGACTCTCTTGTCCACTGTTAACTCGGAAGTCCCTTGGCTGCTGTTAGCTCGGTAGCAACCCCTTGTCACCAAACCTCGCTAGTAGGTAGGCTCCTTGTAGACACCTTGCAATCGTCAAGCTCTGTCATCACCTTGTCCACGGTTAAGACCACAGTCCCAACAGATCTACGCCCACCCACCCCCAGGTCGGCTGTAACACTTACCAAGGGTAAATGGAGTATTGCAAGATAGAGAGTCTTAGAGTAAGACAGAGAAGGAGTGAACTCGACTTGACTGTCTGAGTTACTTAGAAGAACTAGAGGAACTGGAGAGTGACCATGAAGGAGCTCTCCCTAAATACTTTACAGGACTGTTTGTCTCTGTATAGATCTCTATCATAAATGGATAGGTATGAGTCATAAAACATGACTGGAGAACCAAAATAAACAGTAGGATATAGATACTAGCCAATGGCAAAAGTATCTTGTTTCTATAGTGAAGGATGAAACAATGTGATAGTGAAAATGACTGATAATCATATGATCATGATCTAGAACCTTGGTTATGTAATAGAAGAGCAGAAATTAAATACCAAGTTTCAACAAAGGGCAGTCTGCCTATCACTTCCAGTCTAGTGGGCTTCAGCATACTCTGCAGTGGCAGGCTTCACAGGGGTTAATTGTTCACAGAATGTGGAAGGGGTGCATGGGTTTCTGGACTCAACCAGGTATTAGAGGTATTGCAACATCACCTAGAAATTCTCTTATCTCCATCTGATTCATTGTCATGAGAAGAAGATCCTGTAGTTTATTCTGAATGTCTTCAAGATGTCTATTGATGTATGTGGCTGTGAGGGGGTTGATGCCTGGGGTAACAAGGTCTTCTGCCATGAGAGACAGATATTGGATCTGGAGATAGCCTGAATAGAAGAAATACAATGGAAAGAGGATGTCAAGATGGAAGGTAATGGCACTGGTGAGGTGAGAATTAATGAGTCTCTTGGCCATCAGGTGAAGGTAGCTATCACCAGAGAGTTCTCAATGGAAGTTATGGGCATAGAGTGGGATGATGACTGAGTTGATGGGAAAAGAGGGGACTGTGGCAACAGCATGAATAACAATGGCAGAGACAGGGGAGGTTATGGTGTTCCAAAACTAGAAATGGTGTCAGGCAGGTATGTTGGCACCTCAGATGATGTAGGTGGATTTCCCATTTGGAAATGAGGTAGTGATTTAGTGCAGGGTGGTGAGTGTAGATGAATGTTATAAAGTAGGAGTGAGAGATAAGGGAGAAGAAATAGTATCTATAAGGGTTGAGAAGATGGTGGTTTGGGAGGAAGATAAGAACATGATTTTATTTTTAAACATAGTTTTTGTTTCTGAGAAATGGTTTTTCTGCAGGATTATGAGAAGAAAAGACAGTGCAGTAGAGTTCTTTCCATCTATCTAGGCTTAATTTCAAATTTTTGAAGTGCTGTTCAGGATCCAGGAATCTTCTTCAGCTGAGTATTCTTCCCAACAGATTAGAAACATGCAGGATGATGGTAACATATAATTTTCTCAATTTTGTACTATTTCTTACCCTCTATAAGATCTGGTGGTGGTTTTGGGAAGTTCTTTCCATGAATGGAATTTTTGTGGTGCAGAGACAGAAGGAAAGCATGAAATACAGGGTGGATTTTCCACACCTGTGGGAGTCAAAGTTAATACAGTGAGCTCAAAAACCCTTTCCATGTTGGCCTTATTTGCAGTGTGTGATGCACACTGCCTACCCCTGTGGGAATTTCGCTTAGCTTTGGTGGAGTTATAAATAGACCCTACTCCTGGCTATCTGAATGGTCCCTGAGTTATGTGATAGAATTCACATAGTACAGAGATATGGCCATTATAAAACAGTGATGTCATGGAAAGGGTTTTTGAGCTTTTGAGTTGGTGACCAGGTTATATAGTAGAATAATTGGCTTTATTTGCTTGCACAAACAATGAAATACATGCCAATAGTATATCTAAGTTTAAAAAAGTTCACACACCCCATATTTTCTAACACTATTATGGTTGGATCACTTTTTCTTACTCAACAAAATTTTATTCTTCTTCTGCTTGATGGTGGCCAGTCTGGTGAAGCCATTGCCAAGAAAGCTGATGTTAACCCTTTTATGGTATCCAAACTTCACTTCAAGAGTTGTTCTACCCTTACCAAAGCTGTAGGAGGTCACCCTTGCAAGCTTTTCCCTACTAATATTCACCATGCCCAACACCTTATCACCTCTTGCAAAGCTGAAAATGCTGTTCAAGTGACCAAAGCCCTTCAAAATCTAAAGGTAAAGGTCCCTATCCATCCTACCATCAATCTTAGTGTCAAGTTCCATCCCCTCCCAAGTTATACAGTCCCACATCATCAAGAAACCACCACCAAATTTGAGGGTCTTTTCCACCAGCCTATCACTGAGCTCCTCACCTGCATTTTTCAATTCCAATTTACATCCATTTGATTGATTTAGGTCTCATCTGACCATATCACCTTCTGATCCTCCAGTGTCCAATTCTTGTGTGAATAAGCAAAGTCCAAACAAGCCTTATAATATCTAGCAAAAAGAATAGAACATTTGAACTTAATCACAACCTTCATACCAGATTTTTTCAATTGAAGACAGACTGTACTGGTAGAGGGGGGTTGGCTGATGATTATGTTAATGGCTTTGGTCACTTGAACAGCATTTTAAGCTTTGCAAGAGGTGATAAGGTGTTAGGCATGGTGAATATTAGAAGGGAAAAGCTTGCAATGGTGACCTCCTACAGCTTTGGTAAGGGTAGAACAACACTTGGAGTGAAGTTTGGATACCATAAAGGGCTAACATCAGTCTGCTTGGCAATGGCTTCACCAGACTGGCCACCATCAAGCAGAAAAAGAATAAAATTTTGTTGAGTAAGAAAAAGGGATCTAACCATAATAGTGTTAGAAACTATGGGGTTTGTGAACTTTTTTAAACTCAGATATACTATTGGCATGTATTTCATTGTTTGTACAAGCAAATAAAGCCAATTATTCTACTATATAACCATGATTCTGGTCACCAACTCAAAAGCTCAAAAACCCTTTCCACGACATCACTGTTTTATAATGGCCATATCTCTGTACTGTGTGAATTCTATCACATAACTCATGGACCATTCGGATAGCCAGGAGGAAGGTTTATTTATAACTCCATCAAAGCTAAGTGAAATTCCCACAGGGGTAAGCAGTGTGCATTACACACTGTAAATGAGGCCAACATGGAAAGGGTTTTTGAGCTCACTGTAGGTGGAGTGGTTTGACAGATTCACATGTCATCCTGACATCATTAACCTTATTCTAGATACATCACATACAAGTACATACAGGTTCCTGGATGTATTTAAAGGTGGTAAGTGCCATGGTGTAATTAATAACAAGATTTATTTCCCCTCCAGATCAAGCTTCTCAGAAGCTCACAAGGGTTGATCTTATCAATCTTGACTAACCCAAACATGGTCACAAGAACTTTGGTCTCTGTCTTGGTGAGTATCCTCAGCTCACCTCTCCCTTCTCTGGTTAGTGAGCTTCTTAGAAGCTTGATCTCAGGGGGAAATAAATCTCATTATTATTACATCACAGTACTTATAAGTGTTGCCACAGTTCAGCTTTCATCCCAGCAAAACTTGGCTTGGCTTGTCAAATTTGGCAGGGGTTAAGCCAAACCACAGCAACACTAGGCAGCTGAGCCCAGTGTCTCAAAGAACTTGACAAACTGCATGCTCAATATAGCACTGCTCAACCCTTGTAAGTTGTGTTTCCTGGAATTGATATGGGACTTACTACTGTTGTTCAACAGAAACCTGAGTGATCATTGTACTCCACCTGGCCCAAATGACAATGACAGGTGAAGAATAAGCAGAAGAAGCTTTGCAGACTTCTGGACCATAGGTGGATTCAAGTAAAAAGTGATTAGAAAACTTGAAGCTGATGAACAATGGACATATGGAGAAGACCTTTGACTTCAGGTGACTAATGAGCCTTGCCATGTGGATAATACCTCCAGAACAGCCTCACTTGCCTCCAACTAGCCATCAACATTTCATCAGGCAATCCTCTGACAGGCCATCAATGATGCATAACTAGTGAAAACTCATTCATATGTGTAATTATATGTTAAAGTTCAATTGCTTCAGACTTACAAGATTGGTGGACATACTGGCAGTAACCCTAGAACTGATAGAGCCCCACATTTGATGGCTCTGGGCAGCATGTCAGACAGACCTACAGATTGTTAATTCACTTCAAAAAGTGATTGATACTAACCAGTATGGGATTGGATACATGGTCTGCTTTCCTAGTTCATGAATACTATTAGGTTGATGTGTGATCAAATAGGCTCACATCCTTCAAGTTGATCCAGAAGCACCTCAGATTAATTCAAACATGACAGAAACAACACATACTGACCTCTATTGAGGTCCAGATAACTACAAAAAACATACCCACATGCTTGGGCCCATGAGATGGGCAATCATTTATTTCACAAACATGGTCTTAGTGTTTCAAGGTAGGGCATACTCCAAGTCAGACTCACCTGAAAAGCATGATGCTCATTTTTTTGACAGGTGGGTAGTTAGGAAGTATATCCAGCTCTATTAACCTTATCAAAGCTAAGTAAAGCGCAGAAGCACCCAGTCAGCTGCTACCCAGGAGTGGCAAAAACAACTAAGGGAGCTCACAAGATGAAGAGGAAACTAAATATATATGGATGGAGGCACAATCGCATCACCTCTGGGGATCACTGACTTACTTCAACTGTAATAAGTTAGATTCTGTAGCTATCTGTCAAGATGAAATGAGAAATAGTAAGACATCATATTGAAGGAAATGGCGATATCAAAAAGGATGTAATGGACATAAAAAGGCATGTACAAGTGTATAAGAAACAGTACCTGACTGGCTCAAGAAGTATTGGTTTGATCTGAGACCAACTCATCAACTCTGTGCCAGAGTTGATTCAAGAGCATTAGAGGAGTCTGGAGGAAGGTCAGATGTCATGAGGTTTTGGCACTCCCAGTTAAGCATAGCTATAGTCCCATAGCTCTGACAAACTTCAAATGTTAGTCTCTAGTCAAGGGCTTGGTAAGAATCTCAGGAACCATATCCTCTAAAGGCATGAATAATTGCCTCTCCCTTTGCTATGAGATCATCTTAAACATAGTGGTATTTCTGTTGGATGTGTTTGATATCAGCATAGAATTGAGGATCATGAGATAGGATGATGGCAGTGTAAACTCCAAGGAAGTCCAAAGTGGGACTTCTAAGCAAATATGTAGGGTGTGAGTGTATATCTTGACCCAAGGGAATTGCAGAGAGAGGAAAATAAAAAGAAAAGGACTGTAGGAAAGGCTTACTAACTGTCCACAGCACACTGGAAAACAAGAGTCTGGCTTCCCCCTATTTGGTAGGGCTAGAGAACCAATCATATTTGCAGTACTTGAGGAAGACTTGGAGGAAAATGAAAGAAATGGACTCAGAAACCAGACTTAAAGGTTTAGGAATGATGGTGGTGAATTGCACACTGTTTAGGAACTAAGTCCTAGGTACAAAAGTGTAATTTGGGCATTCCAAACAATATACAGTAAAGGAAACATGAAAAGAAGGAAAACTCAACTGAACCCAAAGTGCAGAAATATGACCCAAGGTGTGGAAACACCAGGTTCATTGTGTGAGAACTTGGGTCTGGGACATCAGGTTGAAAACTGACCTTCAAACTTCAATTGACTTGACTTGGGTTGGGATGAATGGCAGTGGAATGGTCTCAGATTTGATAGGAGTATAAGATAGGGGCTACGGAATGATAGGAGAAGTTGGGATATTACTGTAGAAAACTATGGTTTTCTACAGTGGCTTGGTTGTCACAATGGAGGATGTTAGGTACCTTCTGTGAATGTCCAAGCTCTTCAAAGAAGCTCCAGAGCCAAGCAAGGTGCTGTATGCCAGTGCTAAGTCTGATGTACTCCATCTTCATGGTGAAGAGTGCTATCATGCTTTGCAGTTTGCTGGATCAAGAGATGGCCCCTCAACTGCTGAGAAATATATAACCACTAACCAGCCATCAACCACAAGTTATCTGGGTTTTGTAACCACCCAGCATCAGATCACCCATGAATGTCCATGTCAAACTCAAGGTCCAGTCTATTGAATCAAAGTTTCATGTCCTCCATACCTCAGACATACCAGAGCACTCTTTTGACTGCCTTTCAGTGGCATGCTTTTGGTGCTGCACTGAACCTACTGAGTGCCCCAACTGCAAAGGCCCAGTC
>JBBPTO010002145.1:0-11901 GCA_038094155.1 Pulveroboletus cf. aberrans
GCATTCAGTCCTTTCCTATGAGAGAATCAGTGGGAACATAGTGTAAGATTATGAATTTAAGACCCTGATAAGCATTCATGTACTGCCAGGATTTTTGGAAAAAGGCACAAATGGTTTGTGCTAAACATGAATTGAGAATCTCAGGAACAACTTATTTGCATGGCACATTTTAGCAAATTAGCATGTTTTTCACCCTAAAAATGATTAAAACATGTTAGTACCATAATTCCCTGATACATACTGAGTGTAGAATGTCATCCCAGAACTTCTTCAATGCCACAGCATGTTCACATTCAGATTTCTCCAGGTAATCCAACAGTTCTTCCTTCTCAGAGCCTGACAGCCCATTTGCCTTTCTTTGCTCTTCTATACAGACAATCTGGTCATCTGGCTCTCCAGAGCTGTCACTGAGCTCATCCTCTGATTTTTCAGTGATATTTGGGTCATCCACAAGACAGTAGGTCAAGTCATTGTCCAAGTCAGTGATATCTGACTCATGTTCACTGGGAGGCTCATAATTGGGTCCATATTGACATCAAGAAGATTCTCAATTAGACCACTGGTAAAGGCTTTGATACCAGCAGCATGCTGCTGCTTAGCTCACATCTGTCATTTGATCAAGGGGGACATTTCTGATAATACATACTGCTATATTTGTTGCACTGTGATGCAAAAGTAAACATTACATAATCAGGGGTGTTTTTTGAAAATGCAGATTCAGGATAATTAGACCATGTTTCAGTTCTAAAATCAAGTCCCTGACCTTCCTGTAAAAAATCCAGCCCTGTGGACAGTTGCTGTGTTTCAGTGGCTCACACTGTAGTGCGAAGTAAAAATGGGTGGTGTAAATTTACCATATTTTACCTGTTGTCAACTTCTATAGAGTGGGCAGAGATACCCAGTACTACTGGCTATTAGTACAACTATAGGTAAATGGATGAAAAGAGTCTCACCTCAGCTGTTATGACCGACCTGGGGATGGGCAGGCGTAGAACCGTTGGGACTGCAGTCTTAACCGTGGACAAGGTGGCGATGGAGCTTGATGATCACAAGATGTCTATGAGGAGCCTACCTACTAGTGAGGTTCGGTGACAAGGGTTGCTACTGAACTAATGGCAGCCAAGGGACTTCCGAGTTAATGGTGGACAAGAGAGTTTGCCTACGATTGAGGACAGACGACAAGAACTACCGATTTAATGGTGGTAACTCCCCAATTAAGGGTCGTACAAAGTGACTAAGAGCAAGAAGGTATTGAGACTACCTTTGGCCTGTATTGTGGAGTGGGAACAACGATGTATTCCAGTGGTGACACAGAGAAGGTAGAGAATGGTGAAGTAAACGGTAAGACTAGACTGAGGAGCATAGGTGTGACGAAGTAGGTAAATAAAGCTAGTAATGCAGTGAACCAAGAAGTAGGTAAATAAAGCTGATGACAGAGTGAATCAAGAAGTTACGAAGGTTATTGATGAAGGAGAAGAACTAAGGTATTGAGGTTTAGATAAGAGACCAAAGTAAGACGTGGGGACTAAGTAAGTGAGGAATGTAAGATGGAAGGAATTGCTGACGAAGCAAGTGATAGGAAGTGCGAAGGGAATGGTCAGTGAGTCATGGTATCATAGTCAGCGATGAAAAGAAAAGAACATCCAAGTTGGGACTTATACCCATGTGTACATAAGCGTTAAGTCAAGGAGAAAAGCGTAGTCCAAGGTAAATTGTAACATCAGCCAGATGCCCAAGAGAGCAATCACAACTGAGGTGAGTTGAGGAGAGCAAAGGGGTTTAAATAGTGATATATATGTGCACATCTAACTTTGGAGAACTCTGGTCTGGAGTTAAGCAAGAGTGAGTGAAGTGTATTAGAAATAGCTTGAGATGGGAAAGGAATGGTTAAAGTGAAAAGAAATAAGTCATATGACTTTCAGGAGTCATACAATGTGTTAAGAAATGGTATGACACAATGAGACATTTGCAGAAAATGAATAAATACAACTCCAAAATGAATAGAGCAGAGAATGCATGAAAGGATGGCAGAGCACCCTTAGAGTTGTGCTGGAGTTGTACTGGAGTTATACTTTAACATCTGGTAAGACACCAGGACCAGATATGGGGTATAAATTAAGGTAAAATAGGCATGACCTGTAGTACAAGCTTGAATGCTTGTTGGAAGCTTCAAAATTAGTGTAGCAGGGCAATTGGACATGAAAAAATTTCATCTGAATCACTGCTCAACCCCCTGAGGCAACCTAGGTTCACACCATCGATGATGAAACAACTGCTAAGCTTGATCAACTGCAAGATTATCTTGAAAACCTCCCAGAATTCATTACATTTCACTTTGAAGGTGATAATGCATACAGCTTTCACTTCTTTGTATTTAGCAGTGAAGATGACAAAGAACTCGGGCTTGAGAGAGCAGTTAACCACCAGCTTGATGTTCAACTTGGACATCACAGAGATGGCTCTATTGTGTCCAGAGAAAAGGGCACAGGCCTTAGTGGGGTTGTTACCATCCTTAGAAATTACAGCCAATGTGCTTTGAGTGCTCAAGAAACAACTTATTGCATACTTAAAATCACTGGACCCATTTGATAGACCTGTGTGTGAACAGACTGAGGGTATACTGGATTGGTGGGTGGAAGTGCAGAAAGATGAGAGTGGCAGCATTCTGGAAGTAGGTTTGGCTTATGTAACTCATGATATAACAATGTAATAGCATATGCTGATGGATTTTCCACCAGGCTCTTTCACACAAGATCTTTTCTGCTGTTCCTGTCTCGATGGCAGATGAGTGGACCATGTTGACACTCATGTGGCCCAATGCTTCCCATTACAATGCACAGTATGTCTGAGTCAATGGAACCACTACAAACCAGAGGTAACTAGCTGGTTGTTTGGTATTCTGATTGAAGATAGTAATTTAAAGAACAAGAAAATCCCATGCAAGCCAGTGGTCCATTGGCAAGACATGGATATGACAATTTCAACTTTGAAAAGAAAGGCCACAGATGTTGATGACTTGGCAGATGCACAGCTACAACCATTTGATTGCTGCCACTACAACTCTGGGTCTGATTCTGACTTGGAGGTTGAGCTCTCAGATATCCTCAATGGAGCAGAACATGTTGACAATGGTATCCATTGGCTAAATCAGAAGTGTGGCCTTCATGGGAACTTGGCACTCCATGCTAAATGACAACAACTAAAGTTGCTGGACTCACTGACATTCACCTTGCTTTACCATTCTTTCAAAACATTCTTCAGGATGCACTGAAAACTCAGTCACAGTCTGTTGGGTCCTCCAAATCTTCAACAAGCTCTCACATCAGTAAAATAGCAAACATCTAATTTCATCTAATTCATCTAATTTGCACCTAATTTGAGCTTATTAAGCTTATGAGCACATCCATAAGCCGCCATAAGCTTAATAAGCTCAAATTAGATGCAAATTAGATGAATTAGACAAAATTAGACATTTGCTATTTTACTGATGGCACACAAGCTCATTGAAGGTGGTCCCAAAGGCTTCGGATTGGGCAAGCTGGTAGTTTATCCCGGTTTTCCTGATTTACTCTAATTCACCATAAATTTCACTATTTTACATGTAAATTGGGGTCATTTTTACCCCCATGTGAATGATGGTGAATGGTAGTGGTCAAATAGGGAGTCATGCACTAGTGGTGTAAATTTACACCATAAAGTACAATGGTGACCTAATTTACTGAGCACTACATCAGCAAAACCTGACTTTTGTCATAGTGTTCATAGTGTTCTTATCACTGCAGCACTCCAATAGGTAGGTGATGTGTCCAACCAGATTCAGTCACTGGCTGAATCAACATTAGTGTTCAATGCAATGACCCAACCTCACAAACTATGGAACCAGGTTATACATGCAGGTGGCGAGATCCAGGCCTCCATCACCATATTCTGGATTAGCCCAAGTGGGCAATGACTGGACACCAGAGCTCAACCCACTTCTGAGGCCATCTGATGGGTATGCATGTCAGCCTTGTTGGTCCGTCTTTGTTGATGTGGTTCTCCCAACAAAAAGCCAATGACCCAAGGTAAAGTATCTGAGAAAATGGATGAACTCAAGCTCATTGGCCATGCTCCTGATGCTCATCCTCACAACATCCCTCTACATGCACATGATGCCAATCATGTACTGCAACAACCCTGCTGATCCTCAAGTATGAGAATGCACCCGGGAGGAGTGGCACAAGATATTGCTCGAACATGAGAAACTCATGAACTGCTGGGAGATCGAAAAGGTGCAATGGGCACATGAGGATGAGCAGCATGCAGCGCTACTTCAAGAGTGGGAGCAGGAATGTGTCAAGCATGCCCAGGAGCTGGAGGAAGGGGCACTCCATGAGGAAGAGGAATGTGTTCAGCAGGGTCTGTCCTGGGGTCATGTGGAGGCACATCACTGCAAAACATATGGGACAAGGGAATATACTGCAGTACTTATGAATCTGCCAGCAGAATGGGGACTTGTACAGTGTCTGGAAGCATGCAAGGTTACACCACTCGAGATTCATGGGACTTCACAGATGCCCAATGGTTGTGAAGACATGGTATGTGGTATTCCTTGGAAGAAGGGATGGTGATGGACACTGTTAGGGTCATGGTGTTGTCATCAGTCAATGGGAGGTTGGCCAGTTTGAGCCAGACTGCAAGTCTTCCTGGATCTGGTACAAGGACGAGGCATGTTGTCCAGTCAGTGTTGCATACTAACTGACAATGGCCACAGGGTTGTACATCAAATGGATTGGGCAAGAGGGTATGATCAGCATGTTATATTTTTCTTGACTGACCCTGGGATTAGCACATTGAACACTATCTGGAGACCCTTTCAAAAGGTGTTGACTGGTGGGAATTTTGTGCCACAATGCCAGTTCACTTCCACAACATGGAGTTCACAGGTGCTCAGCAATGCACCCCAATTGTGAGTGTCAATTGGCACAAGGTTGGACCTGACTGGTAATTAATGTGCACTCACAGAACACTGGAGTGTGGGGTTGGTGGGAGATCGACGATATGAACTGCTGAGGTCCAATGCTTTACATGTACTCGTTTTCAAAGTCTGATATCGTAGTCACAAAGGCAGAGTGGAATTGTGACTGGATAGTGGTGGTGCCGACTCCAGGGTGGCAATGCATGGATTGTCATGTGGTGAGTGATTTTTGATATTGAGGGGGCCTACTTACACCTCACATCAGTAAAATTACACATGTCTAAATCTGGCTTATTTCCCTTAATTTGTCTTTGCAACATTTCAAACCTGACACTGAGTTTGAAGGTGACCCTCTGTTTTTTCAAGAAGTAATTTAGATGAGTCTTCTAATATTTTGGAGTGCGCAATGATCATACTGGACCTGTTTTGCAATTTGAAAAGTTGGAAAAGCTCATATAAGATGCCATAAGCTGGATTTAGACATGTGTAATTTTACTGACATAGGCAAGATCAGATAAGTTTTTGTAACTTATGCAACACTTAGAGTAAAACATATTTCGCTTGGGAGGCACTCAAGTTTGTGACAAATATTATATAGCATATTCATGTAATGTATTTGGCTTTGTCTGGAACACTTATTCCCACTCAAAAAGTGTGTGAACTTGGTTAGAATAGGGAGTAGAGGTATGTGATAGCAACATATTATCTACATATTCAGAAATCAAAAGAAGAATTATTGTGGACACAAATGGATTATATATTACACAATATGTATGGATGGAAGATTCCAGAATGATTTCTGGGTGGGAACCAACCCACGAACCTTTCTAATAAAGGCAATGTATATTTTACATATTTGAGAAAAAAAACTTATCTGTGATACAAATGGTAAGTATTATCTTTGATCCATGAGAGGCCTGCTGAGCGGGTCACTGAGCAGGTCACTGAGAGGGTCACTAAGTGGGCTACTGAAGGACACTAGATCAGTTTAGAGGGACACAAAAGGTGAAGTTGTCTCCTCAAGTCCTCATCTGGCCAGATAGCAGGCTGTGCCAAACAATGTAATGGCAAAGAGCATTGAAGTTGCTTCTTTCAGCCACAAGCAGGCAGTCTTCAATGTGGTCAGAGTCTCATGTGATACACTAGGAAAGGATGACACACTGTTACTGTAACTGAGGGGGGGCGTTGGGGAGAAACCTCTATTTTGCTGCATTTTTCACAGTCCAAGGGACTGCGAATGATACACTTTGATGTGATGCTATCCATCATGAGAATAAAACAAGTAGATTCATCTCAGCGACTTACCACCATAGAGACTGGATCGAGGTGTAAATGGAACAGGACTGGACATCTCAAGGGCTGATCCAGATGGCTAATAAGTGAATCTGATCTATTGTATTTAGATACAATGAGACTAACTCAAAGGGGCAGATGATAATGTACAAGGTGTCAAGGTATTCAGAATGTTGTTTGTCCAACCCTTTACCCCTTGATTCTTGTTTGGGAAATAGAAAGGGCTTGTTGGCTAAATCACTGTATAAAAAAGCTCAGAAGACAGACCATCTGTGTTTTCTCTTCACTATGGTCATATGCACATGCAGTCTCTGTGGAAGAAATGAAGTCATCAAGGAAGTTAAATGAAATCATAAGTGAAACAGCTGAATGCAACATAGCTGGGCAGTCACTAAGGTAACTGACCATATTGTCATCATTCATGTCTCCCACTCAGTAGAGACCTTTAGCCAATGAATCATACAGTCCAATCCAGATCATTAACTAAAGACACAGCAGACGTGAGTTGGTTGAAAGGCTGTATTAGAGTGCAGTATGACAAGTGATGGCTGCAGGGCCTCATACAAAAAATTTCAAGGTTGAACTTGCAAGACAAGGCAATGGGTGTAAGTGGTGTAAGGTGGCTGACATGGTTATCCCAGCCTCATGGTGTTGCAGGACATGTCGATCAAGGAGATTTCATGAGACATATTCAGGATGGCACTGGATGATGGAGTAATAGGACCTTAGTATATGTCTTCCAGAGAGGCAACTATACTCTTTCCCAGTATCAATACATTTCCTACCACCTCACTGCAATAACTGCAGCTCAACAAATCTTCAGATGTAGTTTTCACAGAACTTGCTCTCATTGACCATGAGCTTCACAGAAGAGGATAGAAAATATCTGCATTAGTTAACTATCTTGACATAGAAGGGACACAGCAGATGATGATGGTGAATATCTCAGAGAAGTTGCTTTGGTTAACAGAGGGCAAGGAAAGGCTTACATGCCTGGACATCATAGGGGACAGTACAAATGAGCTACTTCATGCCCAATTGAAGGACAACATGAAGCATGTTATAGCAGCTCTGATGAGTATCAGAGTAATGCTAGAGGTGCGGACTCCAGAGGACATCTATCAAAGGGAGAAGGTAGCAGAAATAGTTGATATGGGTAGGTTACTTCATAACTTAGCTTTCTGTCACTCATTGCATGCAGAGAGCAAGTTCCAGCAATGCTTTAATAATGCCAATCCAACAATCTTGTTACTGATGGTCATAGCAGTCATTCTCAATGTGTTACATGCCCCTGGTGCAACACTTTATTGGGCTTGCCAGATCTCTTGCTGACCATGCTGCTCGGAGAATCTGGAGAGGGTTAGTGTTAAACTCATGCTAGGGGGGAGCGAGTACAACTCCGGAGTAACTCCGAAGTGGCCGGAGTTGCGAGGGTGCGGACGAGACTTGGCTTCACCGTATGTGGTGCGCCCTTACTCGAGTTCGGTAGTCTCGAATTTACGGAGATAGGAACGGAGGTCGGAGGTCGGAGGTCGGAGTGAGTCTTCGAGACTCGAGAGGATTCGGAGGGAAGTTAAATCGATATTCGAACTGAGGAATGTACAGCGGTAGAGGTACAGTATATATACTACGGAGGTGCATCGGATTTGTAACGGAGTCGTAATCTATGAGTAAGGATCGGAGGTCGGGAACCTATGAACCGGAGCTGCGCACCGGTGACCTATGAACCGGCGCTGTGCAAGCACAGCGCGGCGAGAGAACAGAGGCGAGACTAGTACATATAGAGAACAATAGAAACATACGTAAGAGGAACATAAACGGAGTTGGTACGGAGTTGACGACCGGAGGTGCGGAGTTGGGCTTGTATGATTTCGGGATATGACAGTTAGCCCAGGTTAAATGAACACAACTATCTTTCCTGTGACATATGCACAGTCTGCAAAAAGTTCGACCTCGACCCTGTAACTCACACCTACACTTCCTGTCCTTGATGCTCCTGCACATATCCACCTGTGATGAAGGGACAATATCAAATCCACCCTGAACGTTGCACGTTCAGCAAGTACTGAGGTGGTCAGCCCTCAGGCTGTGGGCAGAGATTAGTAAAAGAGAGCAAACAAGGCTGTGTCAGAATCCAAGCACCAATGAGGCCATTTGTGGTTCAAGATTATGGTGATTTTCTGGTCAGTCTACTGAGCCATCCAGGTATGGAGGAAGCACTTGAACATGGGATGCTGCTCAATGACACACATCAACTCTGGGACATTAAGGACAGAACTGCAATCACTGAAATTCAGAGCCCTGATGAGAAGCCATTCATAGATGGGTTAAAGCAGAGTGACCTTCAACTTGCCTGGAGCCTCAGCATTGATTGGTTCAATCCCCATGGAAACAAAACTTCCAGGAAGAAGAAAATCAGTAGGCTCAATTGTGATCACCATTCTCAATCTCCCACCTAGTCTTCAGTACAAACCAGAAAACATCTATTTGGTTGGTGTAATTCCAGGGCCAAAGGAACCATCACTTGAAGAACTCAACCACTTCCTTCAACCTCTCATTGACTGCTTTGTGGCTGCATGGAAAGTGGGGACATGGTTCACAAAAACTGTGGCACACTCAATGGGTTGGTTGATCTGGTCGGTCATTGCTCTTCTGGTTAGCAACTTGCCAGCTGCCTGCAAAATCATCGGTTTCGCAGCAGCTACTTCATGACATCTCTGCAATCTTTGTTGGCTGTCAAACACAGAAAAAGAAAGCTTGGATTACAGCAACTGGAGATGCTGCATCCCCAAAGAGCACCATGCAGTGGCGGCTTGATGGAAAGAAGCAGATACCAAGAAAGAGTGTGAGAAGATCTTCAAAGAGTTGGGCATATGGTGGTCTGAGCTCCTTTGCCTGCCATAATTTGAACCCACATGCTTTGTTATCATCAACAGGATGCATAATCTGTTTCTCGGCCTGACCCAGTTTCACTTCAGGGACCTTGTCATAATTGATATGCAGGGAAATAAATACTTATGCAATGCTTGACCACCCCCTATTCAGCACATAAACCCTCAAGAGCTGGAGAAAGGAGGGAGTATCCTGGAGTCAAATCTGACCATTAAACTGATTACATGCACCTGTCCTGCTCAGGTTGGTGGAAGAGCACAATGGGCTTGAAGCATTGTCTTCACAGAAGCATTCTATCAAGAAAGTTATGATTCAAGTTTTGATGGTAGGAATTTAAGATCCACCTCCATCAACTAATCTAACACAACTGAGGGCACACAGACTGGCTTGGGTAGAAATGAAGGCCCAGGGCAAGTAGATGAGAATTACTGCATGCTACTAGGAGATGAATTTGTACAGGAATGTGGGATCAGTGGGCAGCCAATGGTGGGATCAAGAACATGCAAGCCCCTGTCAAACAACAGATCAATCAGATTCAGGTTTTCTTAGCAATGATAAGGAGACCTTCCTGGCATTGAGGCCTGCCCACAAACCTTGGCGATGGTGACCACAGCAAACTGAAAGCGGAGCAATTGCACTCAAGCATTGAGTTCTGTCAAAATGTGTGCACTATGAGGGGTAGAGATACCCAGACTACAGACAAAAGTAGAGAAAAGTATCTAAAAGCTCACCTCAGGTGTTGCACAGTGGTTTGGCAGAACAACTGAGAGAGAAAGGACAATGCTGAGTACCTAAATAGGGATGGAGATGTGAGCGCTAAACTCCGTTGTAACTCCGATATAATGTCCGGAATAGGAAATATCAGGTCCGAGATAAGAAATAGGACCTTACATAGATGAACGATCAATGCCAAGATACTCCAGAGTGGAGTTGAGGGACTTGGTGTGCATCGACCTCAAAGTGGTAGTAAATGACCTTGGAGAAGACCAGAGATCGGAGGTATTACATTTTGACAAGTTCAACTTGCCAGTTGTCCTCTACAAGATATAGAGTGCAAACTGCATGATGGATGAACAGGATGAGCATAGACTCTGCAGAAAGAAAATTGCACATAATACCATGCTTTTGGCTATGGCAATTAGGTGGGGGATGTCCCACATTGCCTCTAGAAAGCATGAAAACCGGTACATGAAATACATAATGGTGTACCTCCAATCCATCCTGGATATCTGTCCAGAAATTAACTGGTGTCCAAAACACCATGCAGCTCTACACATCTCTGAATTCCTTTCAAGATATGGACTACCTGTCTTGACAGTCCCACATTCACTTATATACAGTCAGATATGGTCCAATGCATGGGTGGTGGATGTTTCCATTTGAATGGGTTATTGGATTACTGCAAAAAAGCAGAACAAACCGCAAGATCAGTAAGTAGTAAAATCCAGAGTAGAACGTGATGACTTACTGAGCTCAAGGCAAGCTGGAGGAAACTATGCTCCTTACATTCTGTGCTGGAGGAAGAGTTAGATCCCTGCTTCAGGGCCAGGCCATGGCAACAGTGGTCAAACAGGCTACCAACATACTACAGAACTGCAATAATGCATGGGGTGAAGCTTTGTTCAATGCAGATATCAGCCTTCTGCAAAACATTTCAATGGCAACCAATGTACCAGGCACAGTGAACCATGATGAAAATGAGACAATCACGACCCTGACAGTAGATGCACTCCTAAAAAGAGGAATCAATGTCAGGAGATACAAAATCACAGTGTACAAGTGTTACCATCTAGGCAATATCCAGTATGCGGTGTGGGAGGCCTTCTGAATGAACTGTTACGTTTTCTTCAAGGAGGGGTCAGCATGAGTACTGGGAAGAATAGAAAGTATCCTGTCAGTGAAGTCAGTCGATGGAAAGCACAAATATTTGGTGGCAATTCATAGAAATTTGCCCTTAATGGAGGAAATGCAAGATCCTTTCCAGGAATATGCTGACTTTGGTGCTAGCACTTGGTTAGACACCTATGCAACCTCTGTGGATATCGTTTCCTTGGAATGTGGGTGATCTGCCACTCAATAAGTATGCCATGGGTAAAAGGGACCTTAGTGCTCAAAGCATTAGATAGGGTGCATGATTGCACAGACATAATACAATATCACTTACCAGGCCAATGGACAGGCTTTCCAAGGATAATTGGCCTGTTCTAAATGTATATAGTTGCATTCCATGATAGGAAGATCATGTTAGGGCAATGCGTAGTGCTCAAAAGATTACATGTGCTATAAAGAGTCTATACTAATGTACATGTAACTAGCTGGCTGTCTAAACAGTGACAGCCTATTTCAAACCCAGATACATCAACTTTCAATCTCAGCAATCTGAGTTCAATGTTAGGGGCATAGAGTACATTATCATAACACAGGCTCAACTTGAGTTCGATCTCCAGTGCTTGATAGTAGGGATAGAGTATGATATTGAATGTTCAAACTGTAAAAAGTTAGTATGGCTACAATGAAGTGGTGGATCAATACTACAAAAGCGAAGTTATGCTACCGTGGTGGACAGGACTTCGACTTGGATGACCTGATCTCAAGACATTTCTTTCTCTTTCACCTCTGAACCATCCAACCAGCATACCACAACCCATGAATGTTTTGAAGATGAGGAGATAACCCTCAGAATCATACTGATGGGTTCTCCTTCAAGACTGTTCTGTCTATCCTGGACAACCATGCATAGCGTGTTCTTCTCCTTGGAG
>JBBPTO010002146.1:0-11895 GCA_038094155.1 Pulveroboletus cf. aberrans
ATATGAAGGAGGCCCTTGCCAAAGCCCAGCAGTTAATTACTTGCTTGAGTGATCACCACTGTTCCCAGCCACTGACATACTTGCCAGAGAATAAGGTGTGGCTTTCCACAGAACATTTGGACATGCACAAGAAGCATCCCTGTTTCAAGCTTTCAGATCAATGGATTAGACCCTATGTGGTGATCCATATGGTAGGTGATAATGTGGTTGAGCTTCATCTCTTCACATCTGTCCACATCTATCCTGTTGGGGAGCCTGATGACACTCTTCTCCCAAATGCCCAGAGTGTGATCCAAGACTTCCACTGAATGCACCTCTTTGCCCTGCAAAAGCTGTGCAGTGGGTGCATGTTTGACTTCATCACTTTCATAGGTTGGCACCATTATAACAACCTCACTGACACCTCAGACACAGGTTTTCACCACCTCAATGTTGAAACTGGATCAGACTTCTAATGATGGTGAATGCCAATACTGTCCAAAGTTCACTCAGGAATCAATTTTAACAGAGGAATAGTATTGCAAACACTGCTACATGTTAAGCTAAGTTTCAAATTTCCTCTATTTTTTCTTTATTTTCTCTATGACTTTCCTTTTTAGAGTTAGCTAAGGGTTGATCATGTGACCAGCATAGTTGTAGCAAGCCAGAGTCTGAAAGCACATGATAACTCATGTGATCAGTCATGAGACCAATCACATGATCAAGTCTAGATCATGCATAGCTGACAATGATGTCACAAGCCTGGAGCATGATGGCATAGATATCAGAAGATAGGCTGTGCTAGTCAATAAGAGCTTGGCCAATAGCATAAGACCTGCTTATCTCAACCAATAGCCAAAGGGCCTCCAATGACACTGATGGAAACTCAATGCAGTCACATGCCCTTGTTGATTCTCTTTTATGATAATTCAGCATAGCATGACCTGATATGTATGTGCCTGCCCTAGAGTAGATTGTACATATATAAGGATGGTGAATGCATGCCAATGGACTTCAGAAAAGTCCTAGGCCATTTTTCCTAGTCTTGACTTGCCTACCTGGTGGTAGAGCTCCCTTCCTATACTCTGGTACCAGTGTGTTGCCCTGGTACAAGCTACATCTGAGTGCACCAGTCCCAGTGTAATGGTGCTAGGGTTGGGATCACAAACACTCATTTGCTCTTCAGTAATAATCTATCCTCATACTCAAGGGAATACCTTCTCTTTAAATTGATAATCTTGCTTGTCTTTAGCATTTTTGTCTTCTTTAGAATTAGATCTCTGATCTTATCACCTTTATTATGGATATGGACTTCTGTGATCTGGGAAAGCTTCAGCATTTCAAAGTAGTTTAACCTCATTTTGGAGGTAACAATATAGATTACATATAATGATTGTATCTGAGTTTAAATGTATTTACATTCCTCTTTATTTCTAATTACTATTATCATATATTCTACCTTTACTGCCCAGAAGAATATTATTCTCTCTATTCTTGATGCTGGTCACTCTCTTTGCTTCTACTGTTGTAGACTGGTCTACTATATCCAGACTTTGAAAAAATGAGCTTTTTGAACTTTTAAAGTCTTGTGTAGGTCAGCTATTCAAGGTTTTCCCTGTTAATATTCAACATACTGTATATTTGATCAGCCTTTGCAAAGCCAATAATGCTATTTAGGGTATCAAAACCATTTCTAATATCATGAGTACATCCCTATCCATCAACATTGTCTGTCATCACATGAAAAGTCTGCAAACTGGAACCATGGCAACACTATTAAGATTTCAACCTTGTTCTTCTGGTGGGGGTATATCTAAACCAGGAGTCAATTCTGACTCACTACTTTCAGTTTGTTCTGATTGTTATAAGTGTGGAATAACAGACTGCCATTCATGTCTTAGCCTTTGATTGTGGGGTGTACCTCCAACTCCTTGAGTGAAGGGGGACCACCAAAACCACATTCTGTGTGTGATTTCTCTGGGGGTGGCAATATCAATTTCAAGGGTTTCTTGTCCAAGACTTCAAAAGAATACTACTGGTTGACTAGTGTCAATTACTTTATTGATTAGTCAAATGATGACAATGGTGATTACCATAAAAATGTAGAGGATTATAAAACTTGCTGACATAAACTTTTCATTGGTGAAACAAATTATATTGCTGCCTAAAGACAATGAGGCTTCTTTAAGGCACTTCTGGGCCTTAATACTATCATAGAGAAGGAGTACTCTTCTTCCTCCTTGTTTTTGTAATCCTTTGATACTCCATCTCTATCAAGCCTAGACTTATCTTACATGACTCTTCATGTGACCCATGACTCAACCCACATTGCTATTGCCATTTTATTTCCTTGACAACTCTTCTTCTATATTCATCTCAATCAGCATCACCTCTTGACTGCTCCCTCCTGATCTGCTCTGCTGTCAAACCATGTTTATTTCCATTCCCCTTATCTGGTTTAGTCTTACTCTTTGTTGACACACTTCTATGTCTCCTTCTGTCCACCAATGATTCTCCCTTCACCCTTATCTGATCACTCTCAAACCCTTAATCCTCTTATCTGATCTAATAAACCTCACTATATAAATGCATGTATTTTCTATGCCTTCTTATGCGCAATCCTAAATGCCTCTTTTATCTCATTTAACTCTCAATAACAGAGCGACCTTACTCCCTGTCCCAGTGAAAGAGGCAAGCCATTATCTGAGGCTTCACAACAGACATGCTAGATGCCCTTTGAGGCAGAGCAAGTCCTTTGAGTGACCATTTGACTGATCATCATATAGGAACATGACTACACATCTAGCTAAGCACCTATTCACATAACACAGAATGCTCTTTGGAGCAGAGCCTAGAGATAGTAGACACATGAATACCAGTAGTAGAATATCAAGCATAGAAAGAATGGTAGCTCTTTGAATAGCAGAGAGGGTTCTCATGATGGTGAAAGTTGAAAAGAAAGAAGCATGTGAATTATTCCAAACTCATATGTAATACTTGTATGTATACCTTTGTTTGTATAAGCTATTAAAATCCAATATCATTGTATTTTGATGAGATTTCACTTTCTCATTCAAAAGATGTCAAACTACTGCAATGATATTGCTGATTTAATATGATCATATCTACACAGACACTGGACGAAATCACATGATCTAGGAACCAATTTGTAGCCAATGGTTTGTACATTGTTTGGTCTTATCAGAGCTAAGTGAAATTCTTATGAATGATAGCAGTTCTGGAATAGTCAAATAAGAATTGAAGATGAAAAAGGTAATCTATGTCTCTGAAGAGTGTGTAAAATTTCTAGAATGTATAGGAGATTTATGAAAACATATCATTGAAAACTCCTGCAGTAGCCCTCTGAGTCAAGAAAAAAAGCACTTTTATGCAGTGAATTGTAAGGAGATCTTTGTTTATGAGAATGATGTGGTAACTATATGAAGTTCTTGATAATGTGAATACCTGACAAATCCATTCAAGGCATCTGAAATCTTTGAGGAGATCAATGATGGAGAGGGAAACAAGCTGTAAGAAACAGAAGGAGTAGTGAACTGGACTTCTGATGGTGCTGAAGAACTTATCATAGCTGAACATGTTTCCTTCAAGTTTCATGCCATGACATGTTGTCAAATCAAAGCTGCCCACATGGACCTGGATAATGACACTATCAGTGAAGATAGCAGCTGAAATGAAAACAATAATGGCACATGTGCCATGACCAATGGGGCTGAACATGATTATTAGGATTATGTCTGTAAATGGTTGACTTCCCCCATTTATCAGCATAGCCAGAATGTCTCATGTATTGAGAATGAGGAGTTGGCTGCAGATATCAAGCTTCATTTGCCAAGTGTTGGCAAACATGTTTGTGCCCTTGCCTCTCATGCAAATATTTTCCCCCTTTTTTCCTTGATATCCACCATGTCATTTTTTGATTCCATGATGAATCAATATTTTATACAAATGATCATCAAAAGCAGTGATGTGTGCATGAGAAAGAGGATGCTTTACCACAGCCAAATGGAGAGAGGGCTTCATTGATGGCACACTTTGTGTCAGCAGATTATGGATTTCTTCAATTACACAATGGGAAGCAATCTTCACAGGTTCTCTTCAAAGTTGAAAAGGCATGTGATGGCTATTTTTTGAATGAGGAGATTTTGAAGCAAATGAAACTCACTATTGATATCCTTGAAACAGACTATCCAGATAAAAATCATGTTCTGATCATTGACAATGCAACAACTCTTCTTATGCATCCTAATGATGCATTATTGGCATGCTCTATGTCAAAGAAACTCTCACAACATTGAGGTGTTCAGGTTATGATGACAGATGAAAATGGCAAACTGAGAAAGATGAAGATTCCAGTGGTGCCTGTATGCATTTGAAATTGAGACCCTCAGCCACTTTACTTTTCTTTAGGAAATTCACTGATTGATTTAAAGGGATGGAGTTGCTTCTTTGAGAGCAAGGGTATGAAACTAAGGACATTCTGACAGAATGCAAGGAATTCAAGTGCAAGCCCAGTCAGAATTACTGTTACTATTGCTGAATTTGATTCAATGAGGAGCTGAAAATTACAACTAGAAGCAGATCTCAAGCAAAATGTGATCTCATCACTCACAGCAGTCCCACTGATTATAATGAGACAACATGTTATCTTGTTTTAAATTTTCATTGGTCTCATCCAAATTCATTGACTAGCTTTGCAATGCAGTCTTAAAGGTTAATTGATATTTACAGGCACCATTGGAATGGACACCATGCTGTGTGGGTAGTAAATCAATGCTGCAGCCAGAGTCATGCCAGCAACTCTAGCAATTGAGCTTCATAACATCAAGAGTTCATGCACATCTGAATTGACTCAGAAAACTTTGAATTACCCAGTAATAGACTATATACACAACTTGCTTTCCCTCCTTTCAAGTTCTTGTTTAGCTTCTTTCTAATTCTGATATACTTTGGCATCGATGGAATGGACTTGCAATATCTTGTGTCACAGCTGGTCACATCACATGATGTTGAATGTTTCTGCATGATGCCAACCCTAGGCATAACAATAAAATGGTTAATTCTATTTATACAAATTTTGAGGCTGGATTTGCACAAGTGCTGGCTGGGTAATCATTGGGGTTTAATTTACCCTTTGTTTTGAAGAAGAAGAATGTTGAATCATTTCTAGATAAGATTATCATTAAAACCATGGAATTTTGAAACAAGATTCAATTAAAATTACAGTGATTTAAAAAAGTAATTCAATGTTAATGCAGTTTAAAAAGATTAATTAATTGCCAGTTAAAGAATTCAAAGAAGGCCAAATATTTGCAGGAGTAAAAGTAGTCCATACTCTGAGCTTTTCAACACTACTTGAATTATACGATTTGATTATCATGCCATTGAGCTACATAGCTATTTTAAATGAAATACTTATTTGAGTATCAATTTACTATTTAGTAGATAAGATAAGGAGATGCCAACTTCTATGCTTTGATTCTAACTAATGATGTAAATTAGACATTTTGAGATACAGTGGCTCAAAAAAGTGTCTCAATGTTGGTGCATTTTGAAGAGATTGGTTAATTGCCAGTGAAGAAAACCAAAGAAGGCCAAATACTTGCAGAAGCGAAGGTAGTACTTGCTCTAGGCTTCCTAACCTCACTTGGATCATGTGATTCAGTTGTTATGCCACTGAGTTACAGCCATTTTAAAATGAAATGTCATTGGGACACTTATTTGAGCATCATGCTGTAATTCATTATCTGGTAAATAACATAAGAATATGACAGCTTCTGATGGATCCTATGCCTTGACTCTGAATGATTATGTAAATTATGTAATTATAAGATGTATAAATAATACTCATCCCACTCAGTTAATCAATATCATCATGAACTCCATTCCTACCTCTATTACAGCTAATATTCTCTCCCTTGCTGAATCTGGTCTCTCTATTCATCAGATCTCCTTTCACACTGGGTTGTGAAAGTCCATTTTAGAGAAGGAAAATGTCAAGCTAGGGTGTTCTTTCAAGGCTTCCTCTACTGATGAGAGAAGGATTATTTCTACTATTACCACTGGGAAAGTGAAAAATGCTATTCGAGCAACCCATCTAATCAATTCATTCCTATCCTATCCTATCATTATGCCCTCTTCTCTCCTATCTTATCCCAAACTTTTTACAATGTCTTCGAGTCTGCTTCCTTGAAGGCTGTGGTCAAGAAGAAAAAGCCTTTTCTATCTGTCAAATATAGAAAACAGAGGCTAGTCTTTGCTCTCAAGTATCAAAACTGGACTGTAGAGGGCTAGACTAAGGTTATTTTGTCAGATAAAACAAAGCTTAACAGGATTGGATCAGATGGAAGAAATTATGTATGAAAAATGGCAGGTAAGCCTTTGTGGGACAGAAAGATATAGAGAATGGCACAGTTTGGGGGAGATTCCTTGATGGTTTTGAAATGTATGGGCTGGAATGGTATTGAAATCTTGGCAGTGGTAGAGGGCAAAATGAATGCTGAGCGGTATGTCTTTGTTTTGAAGGATATTCTGCTTCTTAACATGGAAAAATCTGGTATTTCTAAAAAAGACATTATCTTTCAACAGGATAATGATTCCAAGCACTCCTTCAAAAGAGCTCAGGAATGGCTTGAATCTCATGAAATCAAGCTTCTGGATTAGCCCCCACAATCCCAGACATTAGCCCTATTAAACATGTCTGGCAAATTGTGAATAAAAAGCTTCACAACTATTCAAGGCAAGCTAAGGGAGTATGGAAACCTCAAGAGAGGATTGCAGTGGAGTGGAGTACAATTGAGGCTGATAAGGTCAAATATTGATAGAATGTATGCCCAGAAGGCTGGAGGCAGTGATTGAGGCCAAAGAAAGACACACTAAGTAGTAAAAGCATAAATTTGGTATGATGCTCAAATAAGTGTCCCAGTGACATGTCATTTTAAAATGGATGTTACTCAGTGGCATGACAACTGAATCACATGATTCAATTGAGCTAGGAGGCACAGAGCAAGTACTACATTCACTTCTGCAAGTGGTTTGCCTTTTTGATTTTCCTCACTGGCAATTAACCAATCCCTTTAAAATGCCCCAACATTGGGACACTTTTTGGAGGTACTTGTGATCAGAGTGATCATAAAATACATTTCGGAAAAGGGAAATGTCAAGTTAGGATATACTTTTAAGCTTTTTCCTACTAATAAAAAGAAAAAAAGAAAGATTATCTTTTGTATAAATGTTGAAAAGGTTTAAAATGCTGTTCAAGATGTTCAACTTATCAATTGCACCCTCACCTCTTCTATGTTATCACAAACTGTTTATAATATTCTGAAGCCTACTTCTTTAAAGGTTGTGATCAAAAGATGTCAAAACTGGACAAGAGTTATTTGATCAGATAAAATGAAGTTTAACAGAATTAATTCAAATGAAAGAAAGTATTTATAAAAAATAGCAGCAAAGCCTTTACAGAACAGGATGCTTCAGGGCAAGATGGATGATTAGCAATCTGTCTTCAAAGTACAGAACAATCTGCTTTTCAGCATGAAAAAATCAAACATTTTTAAGGATGCCATTATATTTCAATAGAATAATGATTTCAAGTACTCATTCAAAAGAGCCCAAAAGTGGTCAATTTTATAAGATCAAGTTTTGAAATTGGCAATCACATTTCCAGGCCTTACCTCTATTGCAAATATTGAATAAATTTTGAAATACAACTTTAATAACTATTTAAGAACAGCTAGAGAAGTATGAGAACTTTGGAAAAGAATTGAGAAGTGTCAAATATTGATAAATGGAATTTATTGTTAATGACTTAAAATACATGTAGTAGATTATTGACACATTTTTTTAAATTTAAGTGAAGCAAATTAGAGCCAAATATTTACAAATGAAAACAATATGATATTTCATTTGAATGCACTAAAAGGCAAGCATTTTCTACATAATTATACAAAATAAGAGAATTAAAAAATGAAAAATTCAAGTGATATGCTTAATAGAGCACATGATTGAATTGAGGCTGTGAAGAATGAAAGCATATGCTATTATCTGGTGCATGACACATGAGGTCCACAGCATTGAATTAACTGATCAACAAAAGTGAAATCAATATAACAAAGTATAAGGGGTAAATGACACAAAATGATCTAGATTACACTGATCCTTCATGGAGGAAATGCAGGAAAAGATGAAACTGACCAGAGTTGATGAGAAAGATCAAATGTGTAAATACTTTGAGGGCCCTGAGGCCTGTAAGGATTGATTATTATCCAAAGGATGTTTAGTTAATGGGCATGCAGTAAGTTCACCAGCTGAGGTCAGTTTCTGAGAAGCAGAAAGACCAACTAAGGAATTGACAGCAATAAAGGGACCATATCATAAGTCTTTGAATGAATGAGTTAACTGAGAATGAAGTGAAGTGAGCTGAGTAGAATTTAACAATGCCCAAGACAGACCAAATTTTGCTGACTTGAAAATAGCAGGACTACTTGATGTGGCAAGACCTAATCTAACCAAGTTAAAAGGTATAATATCCTTTGCATCTATTGAATTTTAAGCATGCAGATGATGTTAAAAAAAAAACATACTATGTTTTTTGATCCAGGAAAACCCCAGACTATTCTTGTGTGTAAAGAGACACTGATACAGTGGAAATTCAGTCACATACATGGCAATGATGAAAGTAGACATCATGATAACCAGAGGAGTTGAATCAGTAAGACCTCTGCGATTAGTGGAGGATGTGGTTGTCCAAGGAGCATTGCAAACCAGATGTGTTGTAATACCAGTGGCATTGTGTCCTTGCATGTCATAACAGATGTTAGGTGTCAATCTGCTAAAAACAATGGCAACAAGCATTGCAGTTTGACGCAAAATATTTGTCCCATCATAATGATCCCTAATCCATTCATAAACCTGCTTCACATAAAGGTTTTCAGAGTCACTTGAAAATGAAAGAGAGCTGAGATTCCTTTCTGAAGAAAGAACCAGTTTGTTCAAAATTGTGTGTAGATCTTTTAATGAAAGATCATTAAAAGACCATTCAGCTTGAACCATATATGCATGACCTGATTTCCAGAAAGAAGGAAGAATGTGAGGACCAGATCTTGACACTGAATCTAACATTTGCTCCACCACCCATTGAAGAGATTTCTATCCCATAGTTGGAAGGGGCAAACTGTCATATCCCATCCTAACCTATCATCACACCTCTGAACCATCCTCTGATACCCCCTATGCCACCTCCAACTCTGACTCCCTCATCTCCAGTCTCCTCCGAAGGACTCCATCCCATCACCCATCAGACATCTGATACTGGAACTCTTTCCCCCATTGGATCAATTATAATTGGTTCAGATCTTTTTCCCTCTTATGTTCACTTCATTCCTCTGACCTATGCTCCATTTCTATAATTACTCCTGTGTTATATTTCATTCCCTAGACCTATGTACATCACCCTTCAGTACCCTATAATCTCCAATCATTGTTGTACCTTTCCATATGGTTCCTCCATTCTCTGTTCTGGACTCTGATCCAATCATGTAGTATATAACTCCATAGTTCCCTCATGTATTCCTCAGTTTGAATATTGATGTCACTTGACGTCTTTATTGAAGTCACTCAATGATGTTCTCTCTCCTCTGAACTCTGTCTGATCCTGACAAAGTTTCCCTCCTTCCTTTATCCTCTTCACTTGTCCCTCCTATCTCCAAAATGATGATCCGACATTAGGCAAGGGCATGACACATGAATCCTGCGCCAAGTCCTCACCCCCATAACCCCTCATCTCCGCCCTGTTCTGCCTTTGTCACCTCTGCTGTTGTTCCATTCCATCTCCATCAGACCTCCGGCCCTTCCTGCATCCTTTCACCCTGACCTCATGGGATGAAGTCCTGGAGGAGTCCAGCATCCTGACACAAACCCTCAACAAGATTGGTAGGACTTGATCTAATGAATTTGACCAGAAGAACATAAGAATTGTCAAGATATCCAAAGGGATTGTTGTGTGAAATTCAGAGATTCAATGCAAGTTTGCATTCCTGTGCATCTTTTCAAAGATATTTATCTCTTGACCCTGTTCATCCAGAAAATCTATTGTATGTGGATTGACCTGTTCTCACTCATTTGCATCAGATAATGTATATATATCATCACCAAAATGGTCAGTGAAATCTTCTGCAGGAATCTCTCTCCATTCATCAACTGGGATGGATCTATTTAACATTAGTTCCATTTTCTTTAAATGAATTAGTTGCTTACTGAATATGAGAGGCCAGTGCAAATGTCAGCGAATGCATGTTGTGATAATTATGAATGTGTCTCCAATGATTAGCTTCTTCTTCCATATTTCCATGAGGTGCACAAACTTGCTGGTTCTGACCATATTGAACAGAGATGGCCATGGGAACATTTTCCTGAAGGAATGGACTATTGTTCCATCCCTCTATAGCACTTTCTGTTGCATCAGTTACCCATTCATTCCAGTTTTCTTCAATGCCATCATTTAGTTTCTGAATGTCTGATCAACACATTTCATGGATGGTCTTTTCGTTTCCAGCCCCCCTGACAAAATTTGATCAGATCATTGAATATAAAATCCATCTAGGATCCCGCATTTCCTCCCATGGGGATTTGTGCGTTTACAGAATTATGGATGGATGTTGGGATGAAATATGATAGAGACCGCATTTCCGCCAAGGGGGATATGCGTTATTTGTAAGAGCAACACTCACAGGAGATTGGTCACCTGATGTAAATGTCCAGTAGACAGATTTGAAGGGTAGGTTTGACATAGATAGATATCACGAAAACCTTGATGTTTGAGTTGGTAGGCAAGATATAGTACGATTTGACAATAATGCAAATTGCTTAACAAGGTCTTCGTTCCAGTTACCTCCATACCATTCATGGATCATTGACGTGTTTCAACCTCTTCCCTTTCTTCTGTTCCATCCGAATCAACAAATGTTCTGGGAACCATCACAAGCCAGATTTCTTCTTGTCCATATGTCCCAATAAATAGCATTTGTCCAGTGGGATCGAACTCAAGGTCTGAGTATCTGGTGTGCCAAGCTTTGTGCCTTTTGTGAAGATTGAGGCAGAAAACATAGCTTGGGTCATTCAGTGTTGTCAGAAGAATAACATGACAACCTTTTCACTCTGGAATCAGAAGATAGTAATCCAGAAAATGTTCGGTCACTCTCCAAGCAAGTTGACCATCGTCCTTCATGTACTTTAAGGATGCATCCACCGCTATAGTGTGTCTTATCATAAGCCATTGCATTGCAGTTTGTTTCCATCCTTGTTCATAATCACTGCAGAGAAGCGAGAGCTTGACTGTCCATGAAACCTGATCATGAAACCCTTGAATGAACTCTGCTTCATGCATCTTTTCAAATGCAATTATTTGTTCAACTTTGTCAAATGTGACACCATCATCCGTGCAAAGAGCATCAGGTATGTCTCCGACAATGAACATTGGATTTCTGTCATGCATTTTAATTATCATTGAAATGTGATCAAATTGACTTACTGTTCATTATATTCCATTGACACATAAAAGTCCTTGTAACAATTTAATGTGTTTAGAACGGTGTCACTTTAATGTTTGGGTCTATGTGTCAGTTGTTCGCAATTATCCCGCATTTTACAACAATATAAAAAAATACAACACAATACAATGCAATACAATGAATTTAAATTATTTATGTATAGCGTGAATGAGAGTTTAAATACTGCAGGTCACTCATATTTTGTTCAAAAATATATTTGTTTGAAGAGCAATAAGAAATTATGCTTAACAATACTTGACAACTGTGCCCCCAAGATGCCTAGAGTCAAGTGGTAGATTGCATTGCTCTAGCTTATGGAATACAGGAGCTATAGCAGACATACTTACAG
>JBBPTO010002147.1:0-11884 GCA_038094155.1 Pulveroboletus cf. aberrans
GCTCTGGACAGTGTGGTGGTGCAAGGGTGATGGTGGGGGGAAGAAAGAAGGTCGAGTGCCTATTACATAATAGATTGACAGGTTTATTAATGAATGAAGGTCTGTGAGAACGACGGTCAATCAAAAAATGCAAGCATGTGGCAATTATCAAAATTAGCAAAATTTAATGCAAGTTAGTGAAAGTAGTGTGCATTGGCGAAACAACCATACCAGAGCAAGAGTGCTGAGGTAGGTGTCGCATTCCTGGGTCTGATCACTCCTCCCCTCCCTTCCACACACTGTCGCCCACTATTCTTTTGATTGTGAGGTTTATATGGAGCAACCCACAGGTTTCACAGAAGGAGATCTCAAGGAAATGGTTTGCAAGCTGAACAAGGCTGTCTATGGAATGAAGCAAGGTGGAAATTGGTGGAATCGCAAGATGTGGACTGTTCTTGAGTCAATGGGATAATCTCAAAGAGACATACCAGAATGCAGCTGTCTATATCTATACTCGAGGTGACCTTCACATCATCCTGCCTGTCTTTGTGGACGACACAACCTTTTTATCAAAGTCTGTAACAGCGATGAAGGAGATGTTAAAGAAACTTGAGAAGCACTTCAAAGTTTGAGATTTGGGACCTACCACCGAGATATTGAGGATTAGAATTGATAGAGACCATTCCCAATGATCCATTTGACTCTCCCAGCAACAACATTATTGTCCTGACATGCTCTCTCACCTCAGCATGGCAGAGTCGAAGCCTGTTAGCACTGGTTTATGCCTATCTCCAGAGGATCATGCATTCATGCATTCTGCTGACTATGGGGGCGACATCGGTTCCCTTCAGTATCTTTCCTGCATCACTCGACCTGACATAGTCTATGCCATTTGGTCAGCTCGCTTCCTTCACATTAGATCCTGGTGTCACTCATTGAAATGCAGTCAAGCATTTCTTTTGCTATATCCAGGGTACTTTGAACTATGGTATCACATATTCCCCTGACACTTTGTTTTCTGAGCTGTTTACCAAATTCTTGGACACTGACCATGGTGGTTGCAAGGGTACTGGTCCTCAACTGGCGCATACATTGTCAAAATCAGCACTGGGGCTGTATCTTGAATGTCAAAGTGTCAGTCTGTGGTCGCTTTGTTGACTACAGAGGCAGAATACATCACTGCTTGTGAAGCTGGAAAAGAAATCATCTGAATGAGGCAGCTTCTAGGTGAGTTGGGCTTCACTTCATCTTCCCCTTCTGTCCTATACATGGACAATCCACCTGCCAATTCAGGTGGCAAAACATTCAGAGCATCATGAATGCATGAAGAACTTCAATTTGTGGTGGTTCTGGCTTTGAGATGTGGTGGATATGGGTGATATCTCGCCAGCATTCATGCCTACCACTGACATGCCAGCTGATCTCCTGACCAAGGTGCTGCCTTGGGTCAAGGTGCAGTATTCCTGTCAGTTGTTGGGATTGGGTCAAGCAATGGGCAGTTGAGAGATTGGAGAGAGGCACAATCAGGGGGGAGTGTTATAGTTGGTGATTTCGCTCTCAAATCAGTTTGACTCAATTTGGTAGTGATCCACTTCTCCTATCACTTCAAAACTTGTTTCATGCGATTCCCCATGGTTACTTTACCCTTATACCAACTTTTCCTGATGTTCTATCATGTTGTTGTGTCTCTACACAAGTAGAAGCAACACTTGTAGTGTTGTCTTCACATTGTGGCTTATAGTTGTTTTCTATTATTTGGTCAATGTACACTTACACTCTGGAGTCCACTGTTTTGCCTCTTTGGTTACTCACAGTGGATTCCAGTCCTAGCCTTTTGAGTTGAGTTAATCCACCAAGTCCTAGTCCCTTTGTTGGCCTTTAATATCACAAGCACTGGCCTCTGGGGAGAATGATGAAACTGAGAAGTCTGTCCATGCTGCACCTCCACCACTCCCTGTTCCTGTTGTTCCTCCTTGAATTCCTACTCCACCACCACTTTTTCCTCCACCTTCTGATGTTGCTTCAGCCCAAGATAGCTTGATTGGAATTGTTGCAAGGCTGCCAGCCTGAGCCAGAAATCCTTCTTGACAGTGGTGGAAGCTCAGTCCAGCTGCAAACACTGATCAGAAAGAAAGATGAGGATGCTTACCACACTTCACTATCCATCAAAGTTGGTTTACCATCACTCCCTAAATCATATGCTGATGCCATGCATCAAGATGATGCTGACAAATGGTGACAAGCTGCCCTAGATCTAGGAACTAGCTGTGCATAAGAGCAATGGCACTTGGACTTACCTTTTTAGACCTTCACATCATCCCGTCATTGGGTCTAAGTGGATCTTTGGAAGGAAATACCATGCTAATTAATCCTTTGAATGCTATAAGGGATGCCTTGTAGCTCAAGGATTCAACCAGTGACCTGGCTTTGAATATTTTGAAGTATTTGCTCCAACCATATGCTTGCCCACCCTTTGCATCAATCTTGCTCTAGCTGCAATTAACAATCTTTATTTATGGTCTGTCAACATATCGCATGCCTACCTCAATGAAGTGATAGATTGTGAGAAGGAGATTCAAAGGAATTAGTTTGCAAGCTTAACAAGGCTGTTATGAAATCAAGCAAGGTGGAAATGAATTGCAAGATGTGGAATGTTTTTGAGTTGATCAGATTCAAACAGACCTACTCTGATGCAACTGTCTACATCTATACTTAATGACCTTCACATCATCCTGCCTGTCTTTGTGGCTGACATGACATTTGTATCAAAGTCTCTAACAGTGATCAAGGAGATGTTGAAAGAACTCAAGAAGCAATTCAAAGTTCAAGATTTGGGGCCCACCAAGTGATCCACTTCTTCTATTACTCCGAAACATATTCCATGTGATTTCCTATGATTACTTTACCCTAATATCAACTTTCTCCAATGTTCTATCATGTTGTTGTGTCTCTACACAAGCAGAAGCAACACTTGTAGTGTGGTCTTCGCATTGTGGCTTATAGTTGTTTTCTATTATTTGATCAATGTACTCTTACATTCTGAAGTCCACTGTTTTGCCTCTTTGGTTACTCACAGTGGACTCCAGGTCAGTACATATGTTCTCCACATTAAAATATACTTGGTTACTCACAGTAGAACATGGCTGATTTCAAAGAATGAACAAAATTTGATCAAGACAGGGCATAAACCTTTTGATAGAGGCACCATTTCCAAGACCACCTCTTTATGACCAATTTCACAAATGGATGGGTTTTCAGCAAAGTGCAGCTCCTACCCAGCTTTTACCATCTGTCTGACTGAAAGCAGGTTGAGAGAGGCACCAGGGGCATGAAGGCAGTTCCTCAGATGAAGATGAACACAATTTGCCCTGATTATGAGAATCATCATGCAATCTTCACTATCCTGTGTGAAAAGCATGCTGTGATTGGCAGTTTGCATAGCAATACTGTCATCTGGGTGGAAGATCCAGAAGAGAGATGGATCCCAGATGAGATCACTGGTGGTGTCAGAATTGAGAATGGTGAGTGAGCTGTTTCCATTGTCCACCTCCATGAGCACTGCACAGGATAGGTCATGAAAGTGGTTGTCTGCCATGGGGCTACTATTGCCATCACTGCCATGCTAGGACCAGGGACAGTGGAGCTATTAGTGACTTGAGATGTTTCCACAGCTGTGGTGTCCACCACCTTCATCACATCAGCACTTCCTTCTTCCTTCTTCCTCTTTCACTGCCATGGAGCCTCGCCAGCCTTATTGCCACCTGACTGATAGCAGTTGGATAGGTATGATTGTGCATATTCTCTCTCTCAATGCAGATCATGTTATAGTTGATGATTTCGCTCTCATATCAGTTTTACTCAATTTGCTAGTGATCCACTTCTCCTATCGCTCCCATACTTGTTCCATGTGATTCCACATTGTCACTTTATCCATATACAAACTTTTCCCAATGTTCTATCATGTTGTTGTGTTGCTACACCAGCAGAAGCAACACTTATAGTGTTGTCTTCGCATTGTGGCTTATAGTTGTTTTCTATTATTTGGTTGATATACACTTACACTCTGGAGTTCACTGTTTTGTCTCTTTGGTTACTCACAGTGGACTCCAGGTCAGTACATATGTTTTCCACATTGAAATATACTTGGTTACTCACAGTGAACTCCAGTTCTTAGAATACCTTAAACCTGTGGCTGGATTGATGCTGCCAAGTTTTCCACTACTGATTGCCATTGTGAGACATTTCAATCCAGACCCTGATATTGCTGACTCATTCAGCAGTTGCATGGCTTCCTTAATGATGACCTGCACTGCATCATGGTGTGCAGTGTGAATGAAGGTGAAGCAAATGGGATGTGAGTCAGCCTGCTAGTATGAAGCTAACAAGACAGGAAGATGTTCATATTAAAGGCCAACAAAGGGGCTAGAACTTGGTGGATCAACTCAAAGGGCTAGGACTGGAGTCCACTGTGAGTAATCAAAGAGACAAAACAGTGGACTCCAGCATGTAAATGTACATTGATCAGATAATAGAAAACAACTATAAGCCACAATGCAAAGACAACATTACAAGTGTTGCTTCTACTTGTGTAGCAACACAATAACATGATAGAATATTGGGGAAAGTTGGTATAAGTGACCATGGGACATTGCAAGAGACAAGTTTAGAAGAAGAGGAATACTAGCAAATTGTGTCAAACTAATATGAGAGCAAAATCACCAAGTCTAGATATGGTAGACACATGAAGACCAGTAGCAGAAGTGATTGAGTGGGCAGATTGGCCAGTATCAACCATAGAGAGAATATAAGCCTTTTGATAAGCAGAAAGGAATTTCATGATGGTGAATGTTAAAAGCAAAGAAGTGTATGAATTTTTTGAACTGAGACAGACATGTTGTTTATATTTGTATCTCTGTTTTTCTACATAAATGAGATCAAATATCATTTATTTCAATGTGATTCTTCTTTGCCTTTTAAATGGTGCAAAACTGTTGCCATGGTATTATTGCTGATTTAATATGATCATCTCATTATAGCCTCTAGGTCAAATATATCTGGGGTCCACTTGTGGTCAAGAGGTTATACTTTATTTGGTTCCTTGAATGTTAAGTGGAATTTCCATGCACTATTGTAGGGAGCTTTGGTGAGGTTGAATATTGCAACAGTTTTGGAGGTCATCATATAATGCAAGTATTTAGAATTATACTAGCCCTTGCCCTACTACTTTGTTTTTATCAATTGAACATATGGGCATCATAAATGTGGATTATTCAATCTTGGGAAGCAATGTGATGCCTCAGTAAAATGATGGGTGTGATGTGGCCTGTCTTAAAATATCAGTGGCCCATCAAGATAGAAAAGCAGTCAGGCAATGAGGATATAAATTTGGCACCTACATCCATCATGACTTATTAGTCACCCTTGAGCACATTATTTGGTGGATTTACTCACACAGGTCATTAGGTGGGTAATCAACATTTCAAAAGGGAGGATAAGAACAAGAACAAGGGCAAGGCTTGTTCAACTTTCAATCCAATACTCATATAGAGTCTTTTATCAGGAGTTCCAATTCAGGGCCACCCTCAGTATACATACCCTAGCATATTAAACCCTCTGTCTAAGCACTCAATGACTGATCTATTTCTCAGTAGTATCTACACAGAAGCATCTGAGATTTCCCAATAAATGTCATCTTTCACTTCATTACATCAATATTTCAAGTCTTTCCATGTATCCTTTAGACATCATGCATGGACAATACACTGCCCTCTGATTTATTTTCTCCTTCTTTGTCACCACTATCACTTCTGACAATGGGAAGCAGTAACTTTATCCTGGTTGAGGAACACCATCATCATGCAGCATCTGAGATCCAGCTAAACACTTATTTCTTATTCTTGACAGCTCATACCTACATGTTTCACAGGTGGTCAGTGAACCAAATGAAATCCCCATACAGTGATAGTGATGTGATACCAGGTCACCCTCCCAAGATCAGCTTCATGCCTTAAGTGATTCCTTGGGTCATTCAGCCCATATAGCTTCATCAACCTCAATCCTCACCACCTCTTTTTGTGTGGTTAACCAGTGGTCTTTGCTATCTGGTGATCATAAGCTCATGCAGGTCAGCTGTAGTAAAAAAACCATCTGATAGTGTGGTAATGATATGAAGGAACAAGATAGACAAGTTTCTGATGCTTGCTTGCATGAAATTTACCTATTGTAAGTCCTATTATCCATTTGATGCAAATACTGTTATAGTTGGCGATTTTGCTCTCATATCAGTTTGATTCAATTTGCTAGTGTTTTTCTTATCCTATCATTTCAAAAAGTCCTCCCAAGTAATTTCTCATGGTCACTACCCATATATTAACTTTCCTTAATTTTCTATCATTTTGTGGTGTCACTACACAAGTAGAAGCAACACTTGTGGTGTTGTCTTCACATTGTGGCTGACTTATTTTCCATCATTTGATTGATGTACACTTACACTCTAAAGTCTGCTGTTTTCCCTCCTTGATACTCACAGTGGACTTCAGGTCAGTACTTATGTTCTCCACATTGAAATGTACTTGATTACTTACAGTGGACTCTAGTCCTAGCTAGCCCTTTGAGTCGATCTATAACATCCTAGACTTTGCTGGCCTTTGATAAATACTGATATCTCCATTTAAAGCATTTTTTATGCTGACATCAAAGGAAGAAAATTCATTGGTCAGGGCACTTTTTAAATTTCAATCAAGGCTGGTTGGGATGTCTGAATTGTACTTCCAGGAAATATTGACACCTCCTAAATCAGACAGCTTAGTACTTGATTCTGATTCAATGTGTACATAAGTAACATAATTGTTATATATTTCTCACTTCTGATTCTACTTCATATATAGCTTTTATGTGATCTTAGACAAGTATCACAGAATGGATGTATGGAGCAAAAAAATGTCATTGAATTATCTACAGAAGAGTTTTCCCCTCATTTCCATGTCTACCTTGAAGGAATTCAAAACATGCTTGCCAACAGTCCATTTACCTTCTAGCTGACTGCTACCCTGGTGTCATTACACAAAGAAGGAATAATGTGAGGCATTTTTTTATCTCAGTTCTTGTATGACTCCTTTCATATTTGCAGGAGATTGTTAGACAGCAGAACTGATGGATCTTCTCACAAGTTATCACATATGGCCATTCTTGTCATACTCCAAGTGATGGTGCACCTACCACATTTGGTGTATTTGAATCCACACATGCTGCAAGTTTTGGTTCTGCTAGTGCCATAGCAAGCTTAAGTTCACATTAAAACACAATGTTAATGGATGATCATCAGACTAGTAACCTTCATGCTCCAGTAGCTATCCTTTTTGATTATAAGTATGTAATATATCAAGGGTTCAATGTAATCTACAGATGCAATTGACTTGGTTAGTGACTTGAATCAGATACTAGTTGTATATTTCTGAAACTAAAACAGATGTAAACTATAAAATATCTTGACAGAAACTGAAAAATATTTGTGAGAAGTAGATATATAATGATGAGATTGATCAATACAAAAATGATAATGAGCCATGGTCCACAGGACCTGTGAGACCAAAATTTGGTCCTTCTATTCCTTGTGAGTTCATACTAGTTTTGACCACCATCCATTCCACAGAAGTAGAATCAATGGTTCTTCAGATATTAACTCAACAATTAAAATATTTCAAACATTGTGATGGTTTTGTTGCTCAGTGTAGCTTTTACAAAGCCACTATTTAGGATATTCAAACTATTTCTAATATCATCAATAAATTCATGTCCATCAACATAGTCCTTGATCATATAAAAAAGTTCAGTATAAAGGCTGTGGTAATTAAGAAACCTGTCCTATACTTGACAATTCTATCCACCAACCTATTATTAAGTCAATCTTCTGCTTTTTTCTGGCCCTAACTGTATTCATCTATCATCATATGATTTCATATGATTAAATCTCCTTTAAGTCCAGTTCTAATGCAGATAACTAAATGCTCAAAATAGTTGAAAACTTCATTAAAATTAAAACTATCATGAAATTACTACTACTATCTTTACAATCATACTACTACCACCACCACCACCACCACCACTACTATGCCACCCTGCTAAAGTACTGTATGATGACACACAATGTCTTGATCTGTCTACAAAGCCACCTCTGATCAGTGAAGGGCAACTGTTATGCTTGCCTCAGAGAGAGAACAAATGCAGCCACCAAGTTGGTTCTAGAATCAAAGATTCAAGGAGAATAGGGCAAGCCACTCTGTAAAAACAAAGATACAAGGGTTTGAAACAAACAAGGCATTCTCCTTGCTCTGTTTCAATCATTGAACATTGAAGAGAATCAAGAACTCAGTGATCTAAAATCACTGAAAGACAAGGAGTTCACTAAATAGCATAGCCTCAAGAGTGCTAAGAAGTTTCAGAGAGTCAAGGAATTTCTGTGAGGATCTAAGTATAAGGAATGTGTGGTGCTGTACCTCCTCTTTCACTCTGTGCTGACTGCCTCTATCTCTGGGCTTCTGTTTCAGTCCAGCTCTTCATTGGATTACACTACGTCACTCACTAATACTCCCAATGGAACTGGTGGGATACTATGGATTGTCTCACTGGTGCTCTTCCATTGTGCCTTCCTCAGCTTGTGAATACCCTGTTGATTGCTTCTCACTCCAGTTTTATTCACTGATTCTGTCTGCCTTCTTGCACCTCTTTTGCCATGTGCCACCCACCCTCCTCCTTCCCAGCCTTATGCTAGCTTGCCTCTGGACTGTATGATGACAGCAAAAGTGAGACAGAATGGGGTGAAGATAGACATGCTTTGCCATGGCAGGTACTCTGACTTGCAGCTTGAAGGACAGCCATGTGCATCAACAGAGGTCACATGTAACTGTGAGGTAGCCAGTCCTGTCAGCACTACTGCATTAAATGCCTCTGTTGAGAGATGTTTCCTCAAAAATGATTTCACTTGACTATGCCACTTTCCCATGGTGAACTGTCTTCAGAGTGTGGGCTTAATGTCTGGTAATGATTCAGTGCAGATGGAAGCACTTTACCTGTAAGTCTTCATCTCTTCTCAGGCCTTCTAAATTGGCCTGCTGCTGACTTGATCATAAATCACATGCAGCAACAAGCCCACTGCTGTCTTGAAGAAATGGTGCAAGTGCTTTAACCTGCCCTACTCATTACAAAACAAGGCAGAACTCCAGAGGCAGCTGGCTAACTTCAGTGTAGGAGGTCCTGCACTATAGAAAGCAATGTAAGTCTTTTTTCATCATTGCTGACTACCCATGACATCACTCCCCACTCTCTTATTTAGCATTCAACCAGGCATGTGATGCCCCTCTCTTGACAACACTGGGAAGTGTAATAGAGACTTGGACATAACATAGGTCCATGCAGGCCCTGTCCACTGTCTGAAGCTATCCACAATTTGATGGACTGAGATGCTCTATCAGCCATCTGGTGATAGTTCAGCACCAGTGGAGTGGTTGAGAAATTTGCACACCAAGGAGGTGGTGGCAGACCTCCTGCCATGGGTAGGTTATTTATCCTTTCATTTCCTGCTGTGTTTGTGCTGGTCCACCCTCCTACCCTCTCAACAGGCAAGAAGCTATATGGCTGAAAATTCATACATCCCTTCTGAAAACAAAATCATTCCTGCTGCTGTGATATCTTCAGTGCCCTTAAACTCATTTTCTTCACCAATCCAGATGTCATCCCAGGCTTTCCAGCTTCAGCCTGCCACCCAGGCATTAAAAGTCAAATTCACTGTGATCAAAGGAGCTTCCTCAGTTCCAGCTGGTGATCTAAAATCATGAAACTATATTTTTAATGCTCTATCTACCATCAATGAATTATTGAATACCTCTTGAGGAGATTGAAAAACAGACCTTTTTGCAACTGGTGACAAGAAATCATGACCACAGTATGCCATGAGGCAGCCATTGCAAGAGGTAAATCCAAGGTTGTGGAGGTTGGGTCTGACAATGATGACACAACATCAAGTTCAGCAACATAGTTGTGATCATTATGTTACATTTATTCACATGTTGTTATTTTGCATATCCATCATATACCATATGAGGCCCATTGTCTCTTGTACAAAGATCACAATGCACATTCACATGATGACAAAGCACAACCTCTTTTTTTTCATATGATATACATATACATCAGCATTCAACCCATTTCTGGTTTAGCCCATTGCAGATTTTATGCAGGTGATATACACATTTGCCCATTAGATGATTTGGCAATGTGTTCCATATCCATTTATGTTTGTAGTGGTTGAATGTCATGGAATCCAACTAGGGTGACCATGCTCAAAATCTTCAGAATGGACATTTGTTTCACTCCATGTTCTTAAAACAGGCTTAGATATTTGAACTCTTTGCAGAGGTTCTATACCACTGTTGATATATCTCTAACCAACAACATCTCTAGCCTATTAGTGGATGTGTGGTGAGGAAGTAAGCCCTTTATTGCTCACCATAGTATACTTGTCAGTGTCATTTGCAATTGAAGAATCATATGTTCATGTCCTATTCAAGTGAACCTAATTGGCAGGGCAGTATCCAAGACAAAATAAATAAGCTGTAAGCAATAGATATAATTAAGATAAATAAAAGGAACTGTGAATTAGCTGTAGTGCAATCTGCAGGAAACTTTGCTTTGTGCCCACTTGGGCTGGTAAAGTCAGAAACAGTGCTGGCTTCTTTTGGCTTTTTTCTCTGCTATATGACAACTCTATTCTCTACTCTCTTTTTCTTTCTTTTCTTTCTTTCTTGTTCTCTTCTGCTCTAGTAATTAAAACAGATGTAGTGTTCAGCACACAGAGGAAATGAAACTAATGGTGAGTGGAAACATGGGTCTGTAATTAGTGGTAGGGACAGTCTGTCACTCCATCATATGTGAGCATTCTCAGATTGAACCAGATACAACAAAAGAAAATAGATGTATTGTATATTGACTGTCTTTTGACTTTTTATAATGATTTATTTCTTTGTTTCTGTAATATTATGAGAGATAGGTGAGTAACACTGGCCAAAATCTGAAATAAAATGATATGAAAGCAAGATCACTGGATGAAACTCAGTGTGAAACAGATGAGGAAAAATCTATAGTATAGACAGCATTTAGATATAGCATGACAGCATGTTTGTTGTCTTTGTTAGTTACAGTTCTTGTGATGGTGGATCATCTTCATTTTTGGGTAGGTCTTTGTCATCTGGTGGCTCTTGCAGGTCCTTGTCTTTCCAGTTCTCTTTCCTCACTATCTTATCCAATGCTTCTTTGTTTCACTCAGTTAACCCAGATATCAGAATGGCAGCTCAGAATCTTGCAAAGTACAGTATAATACGAAATTCAGCACATCAGAGGGCTGATACTGTGCTATCCAACTTGGCCAGCAGATATGAACCTCTGGCCATTCTGCAAAGGACTACCATTGGCTCTATGTACCTCGGCTTTGTCTTTTGGTTCAGTTTCTTCTTCACCCTTGAATTTCAGACTAAGACCAGACTTCCAGATTGGAAGTATTGCAGAGATTATCTTGATACTTCTGGAACTGGTGGGCTTACCAGAATATCAGTAACTCAGTAGAGAAAGAAAAATTGAGATCAACATGAGGAAGAAGAAAACTTGCTTCTACAAGACTGAATGGAATAAGCAGCCACACACCATGTACCATGAAATATGAGAACAAACCAGTTGATTTCTCTATAGTCACATACTTCACCCAGAAAACAGTATGCACGGATTAATACTAGCATGACTCATCTCTAAGAAAGCTTTTCATGATACCCTTTTGGACATTACATTGGTGTATCTTCACAATCCTGTTTGCCTAGAAGTTGCAAGGAGAGATCTGGATGTGCTGAATCTGATATAC
>JBBPTO010002148.1:0-11883 GCA_038094155.1 Pulveroboletus cf. aberrans
GAGGTACTCCAAGAGTGGGAGGTGAATGAAGGGTGGTGACAGTTGCGGGAGTTTGGCAAACAAATTTGACTCTGAGTCCATCTTGAACAAGTGACAGTTCTGTTTAAAGGCTGTTACCATCGACGAAGGCAAAAGACCGATTTTACCCTGAGACCCTTGAACGCTCACAAGGAGGCGTTGGAAATCTAATGTCTGGGCCTTTTTCCGTACAAGCCGTGATGTTCTTCACCGTATTGTGGCCTGGCCCTCTAAGGAGAGGGTGCTACATGGAATGGGCCTTTGTCTACCAAGAATGTCCGGGTAGAAGACACACATTGGAGCGGAGAACTGCTGGCACAAAGCCCCATGCTCGGTGCAAATTGGCTTGAACGTTTGGAGGCCAACATGAGGCTCTCCGGAAGTTGGACGTTTACTCCCATTGGCCAAATCTACAGAGATCGTGACAGCCGGATGGATAAGTTCGGGGCTGTGATGTAGGGCTACAGTTAAACAACTCACATGTAACGCGGACAAGAGTTTGGGAAAGGGGAATAGTCGACATTGTGAAGAGGAGGGCATGCAGAGAGAGCTTGCTAGCACCCATACCATGCCTGCACAGAAGCCTGAGTCAGTGATGGTGCCCGTGATCATGCCAATGGGACTGCCGTCACAGCCGAGACTCTGTCACGCGTTTGCCGGCCCCCGGGCCTCCGCTCGTCTGGCGTACACGATTAAGTACCACAGCGTTGCACGAGAGTCAGAGTCTCCCACCCGCCAGCGAGTCCGTCGTCTAGACACTACCTAGCTCAAGGAAGCAGTCAAAAATGTAGCAGAGCAGATCAAGCTCAAAGTCGATCTCAAGACGTATACGAACAAGAGCATATGCGTGCGTGTCCGAATCGCTCTCCGACTGGGTGTGTGTAAACAGGGAACAGATGGCGCACAGAGATCAAGGGGAGCATTATCGTGCCACTGGCGATTTTATAAACACCTGACAAAATCGCGTGAGGATTCCTCGACGAGCCAGCAATGACCTGCTCGACGTCTATCTGTCCATTTTAGACTCGGAGATGCGTTTATGAAGCTCGTACTCGGGTAGTGCAATTGTTCATATATATCGTCCCACTTTTTCAAGGAGGACGGCACCCTCGAAAGTACATCTAGAGCAGCGTGACTGCTACACAGTCCTCAACCCAGAAGCCGAGCCCCGAACGCAAAGAGGTGCAATCAAAGGTCAATTTCGTATTGGGTCTCTCGCACCTTGGACAGGGCAACTACGAAAAAGTGGCTTCGTTGTTTATGCATCTCAGTTCCCCAGACCAACTCAGTGATTGGATCGGAAAGGTGAGTTCTAGCTCATTGCTCTAGCTGATATCGCCATCTATGGTACCCTCTGTGCGCTTGCGAGCTTGTCGCGCTCCACATCGAATGGCAGCTCCTCGAAAACCTGGTTCCTATGCATACATGAAGCAAGAACCATACGCTCGCGATCTCGATCAAGCACCCATGTCCGACAATCACACTCGATATCCTCTCCAGATACTCCGTATGATCTCCTTGTGTGACCCTCTGGCATGTCCTGATGATAATTGGAAACACACAAGACACTACATAGCTGGGTTCCCATGTGAATGATGTCGCTCAACGTGTGAGGCCCACGGCCGTCGTGCCCTGCTTCCAACCGTTCGAGACCACTGCCTCGACTACATGGCGTTGGCGTTTTGTTAGACAATCGACGAGGTCGAACAGAAAGTCGTCGCACTCATTCAGAGCGACCAGAATATGGATAGCCAGAACAAGGTAGCGATCCGTCAGCACGTAACCGGGTTCATCTACTCCCTTCATAGATTTTGAAAGCGGAGACTGATTACCTTTCCAGCATGCTACAAAGACGACGTCGGATACCGTCAAACGGACTTGTACAAGTTCCTCACTACAGACTCCAAGTTATTGCTCAACACGGTGGGGTACCGAAGCAAGCTCACTGACAAACAGGTTGAACACTGACTTCCTGCGCAAGATCGTCATGAGTCCAGAGATATTTGAGCACGTCGTGAATGAAGGCCGACAAGGACAAGGGCAATCCGCGAGGATGTCACTCTGGAAGGCGTAAAAAAGGTAGGACATCATGATGTTAACGTCGTTTCCAGCCCATCATCGATGTTTTCCGTTTGTGGCTAGGAGACGCGCCGTCTGCGCAGGGTCACTCACGTGACCTTTGGCATGGGGAAGACGGCCGACCCGAGAAAGACGCAAACATGCGGGCACGGACAGGCGATATACAAGGCTACGAAATTTGATATGGACGAGCTGAGTAGCATGCTCAAACAGTCCATTCATAATTGGGGTGAAGAAGTAGGTGATTCAGCGATCCACTGAGCGCCCATCTGACACATGAAAATCCCTAACATCCTTCCATCCGATTTACCTCCCGGATCTGGCTTTTTTTTGTGGCTGGTATGCTACCACATCTCTTCCGTTTCATACTATAACACTGTTTCAGAGAACTTTGAAGTGATATATAGGGCTGAAGACATGGACGAGAGCGAACCGCATACTGAGGAATGGAATGCCGTGCTCAATTGTTTCCTTATTGACTCTGTATGCGTCTTCGTGCTCTCACCAACCGCTTTATCTCGCTGACACTCGTGATCAGCACACCAGGATTATCGTCAACTACATCCGTCGTATCCGAGCGGCGTGCGGATCAACCTTGGTATGTAATATCCCCTTGTATTCAAGCTGATCATCTGGATATTGTCCCAGGACCGTTGTTCACTTTGAAATGACCCGTCAATCAGGAAGAGGTGGAGACATTGGCATGTGAGATCAGCTTCACATTGAGCGTACATCCCTGCCTTGGTCCATCGACAGGACGACGAGACGAGCCGAACATCCATTTTGCTGTACACCTAATTGTAGATAGGAAACATCCGAGGCAAACGCAGGGATAGACCTCGGTAAGGTCTAGAGACTCGGATCCTACCCTTTGTGGTGTGTCCTACGCAGTGCCTGCCTTCACTCCCACGACAACACTGACCTGCATTTTCCACATCCACTAGGACTCATACATGGACGGCGGTAGACAAAACGCGTTGGACGCTACCAGTAGGCAGCATCGGCACCAGCGGACCATGTAGCGTCGATGAGGGTTATGTCAGCACCCGATGGACACTTCGTGCAATTTTTCCTTCTCTTCTTGTCTTCCCTCAGTTCATTGACCAAACAATGGCTGAGGTACGTCAGATATCTTGTCCATACGATAAAAAGTCACTCAAGTAGCCGTAGACACCTTTTGTCACAGCCTTCACGGCAGACCGTTCTCACTGCCTGTTATCATCCCTCCAGATCTGTTTGCAGACGGCCGCTCAACGAACGGTGAAATATGTGTCAAATGCATTGTAAATCCCACTGTCGTGGACTATGTGATGACCAGCATCTCACAATCCCTACCCAAGGGACTTTATGGTGGAAAGCGAATCTGGGCATATGGCGTCTCACTAATGCCTATTGCAGCGACCACTTTTCTCCACTGGTCTGATCAGTTCGACCTGCATACGGTCAGTTCCGTCTCTGAATTAAGACCTGACTCCTGACCGCACTCCACAGCAACCAGGGTGATTCCTTCTGTGAGGGTACTCGAGCTGACGTGTCTGACCCACTGGTCGTCAACGACCGTCCATTATCTATCCGATGACAATCACTCACCCACTGGAATGATTTCCTCGCCCAAATAAGCCTCTCTCTCGACCACCTACAACATCTGCAATTTTCTTACCGTTGATGTCTACAGTCTCGGCACGCACGACTTCATCGGTTCTGGATTATCTGCGATGGTCTGGTCGCCTTCCGAAGACATGACCCCCCGTTCGACACTATGAGATGGCGTGTTAGGTCCAGACCCAGGGTACGAGGCACTTGGGTATGTGAGCACGGTTGCATATGATACCGAGCCGACGATGGAGGACGATTGCAGGGATATGGACTGGTGTCCCTTCTGGTCCACGACGCGGTCAATTTGAATTACGAGGCCGAATGGATAGGTATCCGTCGAATCAACCTCAACCTAAATGGAACCGGCAAAGTTAATGTCGACGAGCCGGTCGTGCTGACTATCTCTATCGCATCCCTCATGTCCCGCCGAAAATCTCACTCCAGGTCACAAAGCTTGGGTACGTGCTTCAAGCAAATATGGGGAAGGATACTCTGATTGGCTCGCACACGATGGAATGTTAGGAACCTAGTAGAACAATGTTTTTAATCGGTCAGCTTACAGGACATGCACGACAACGTAGATAAATAGATCATGATCCATGTTTTTCCATTAAAAAAAACATCACCAATCCTCTTCCCGGTCCAAGCCCAACTTGCCTATGTCCAGCTCCCTCAGTTTCATGTAGTAGTCGTTTACATCTGCGCTACCGTTCCATTCAGGCTGGACCAGCAACTCGATTGTTTCCAAAGGTGTGTCTCGACCACCATTGTCATGATATGCCTGGATCTGAGCATGGGCCTGACGCATTACATCGGATTCACAATAAGTTTGATAAGCAATCTTGATAGCACGGCGAGTGATCTGGTTATGCTCGCTGGCGCTAAGAATGAAAAGTGTCTCCATGATGAGTCAAATCGACAATATATGCCATGAAGATTTGCTGGACATTTTTCCTGATATGCCAGGCTGTCATGTCTAATCAATGGTGTGAAAGGACCAACGTACACATTCTGGTAGACCTCGTGGAGCCATATAATGGCAACCACACTGATGACAATGGGGAGCACAATGGGTGCTGCAGGACTGGCTACAGCTGCAATACAGCCAGTTACAGCAGCTATTAGTGAACCGCCACCCAGCTCTCTGAGTAATGTTTATAAATGAACTTTCACAATCACAAGCATGCCTTTCAAGAGACTCACAGAACTGTGTTAGGGTACCGGGCTGGACATGTCTGCATGTCATGGATGAGTTGAATGACATGCTCCTTGAATCGTTTCTCCTGTAGGTGCTATCAGTGCATTTTCAGCAGCAATGTATACAATATTGATCATCAGCACCTACATTGCAAGGGTCATTGAAGTTCCATACTGCAACAATGTCCACATGAACTACAGAGAGACAATCCCAAATTGTGTGTCCTGCGAGGTTAGGGCTGGCAATTAGGGTTTTCCAGTATCCTGCCAACAAAAGTCAAAGTCAATTGATATCGTAGGAAAGTGATCGAACATTTCTTCCTGACACTGTACAAAATAAGAACACAATGACTTGAGTAATCAAGAAGGGACTTACTCGATTGATCCTCATATCTTGAGACAGGGGTCAATGCACTGAGCCATTGCCAACACGGTCTGTGCCTGTGATGGATCACTTATCCCTACTTCTCGGTATGTCAACTGAATTAAAGTTTGAAGTATGTTCTTGAAGGGTTTACTTGCTGCCAATTCACTATATAGTACAGAAAAATTCAAGTAAAACAGGATCATGCTTACTCGAAACAACAGCATGTAGAACAGGTTCATCCTCACCCATGAGGTGCACAATCTTCTCACAGCAATCTCATGCAGTTGACTCAACATTCAATTTGGCATGTTCAAAGGAGTTCAACTGGCTCATCGATGCATAGACAGCTATGTCAAACTTCATGAAGACCACAATTAAGGGTACTACAATGTCCTTGAATGAAGAGTGGGAAAGGCTGAATGAGACACTGACCGCCACTCATTGTTTCTCGTTTAGATCAAAAGAAGTCTTCAGTACCTGCCTCGAGCAGCCATCCGCCAGCATAGGGTATTTGAACGCAGTACCTGACAAAACTGGTCAAGTGTGTGATCAAGTGAAAAAGAAGACACCAGCCTGCCAGACAGCATGCAATCAATCTTTGGGCATGCCAGTCTGCCTTTTGCGGATGAAGTTCTTGACAGTGTCATAGTTGTCTTTATCTCCCGGCTCAAAGCCGAGAGAAGGCAGTCGAACGTCACTTGAATGCCATCTTGAACCACAGATAGACCTGTTCGAATGTTTCAATGGAGACCATTGACTGATCAATGTGGCCAAACAACACTGGATGTCTATCATTTTGGTATTTTTGGGCCATCGATGCCATCCTTTCTGATAGCGACATGTGATCTTGCTCACTGTGGAAAGTGTACTGCACAGAACCAAGTCAATGTTCGTTCTTCAAGAAGGTAAGTGGAAGACGTACATTGGATTCAGAAGTTGCTGGCACAATGTCCCATTGTCAGCAGAAATCAGTGAGAATGACCGGTGGCCGACGCAGAGTGTTCCGGAAGTTAAGCGCTTGCCCGTCTCTGCGGAGACAGTGACGGCTGAATGTATAGACGTGGCTGAGAGGGAGCCTTGTAATCCTGGTTTGACAACTCACAAGTAACATGAACAGCAGACTCAGAGAGGGCGGACATGTTGGTTTCGCTGTGGGAGATGGGTGTGGACAGGGAAGAGGTGATCGGACCATATATATGCCGTATGTATTTTTTTTTTCCATGCCGCAAACGCGGTGAACTCTGCGAGGCGTTTTCACACAGGCCCGGATACTAGTACGTCCGAACTTGTAGGTGACAAAACTGAGTCCAAATATGGCTAGTGCCAGTAGCCAATTGCTCAAGGCGGACGCCGCCCTCGCAAGTACATTTACAGCAGCTGGCAAGCAGCGTGACCACTCCACGACCGTCAACCAAGAAGCTGAGCCCTGAGTGCGAACAGGTGCAATCGAAGATAGACTTTGTTGTGGGTCTCTCACATCTCGGACAGGGCAGCTATGAAAAAAAAAAGAGGCTTCGTTGTTCTTGCATCTCGGTCCTCCAGACAAACCCGGCGATTGGATTGGAAAGGTGAGTTCTGGCCTCGGTGATTCGTATATTGGCTCCAAGAGTTTTGATAGCTCGTCGCCCTGGGTGACATCGCCATCTACGGCACCCTCTGTGCGTTTCTCCACCATAAAGTCTCAGCTTCTCGGAAAACTCGTTTTCTCTGCATACATAGGGTGAGAACTGTACGTTCACGACCTCATCCAAGCATCCATGTCCAGTGATCCGCTCCAGATATTCGGTACAACTGCCTTGTATGACCCTCCGATTTGTCGTGATGGTGATTAGAAACAGACGAGACATTACATAGACATACATCTGAGTCCCCACGTCAATGATGTCACTCAACATGTGAGGCACACAGCCGTCGTGCTCTACTTTCAATCATTCGAGACGATACGCTTCGACATGGGGTTGACGTTTGGCTGGACGATCGAGGAGCTCGAACAAGAGGTCATTGCATTCACTCAGAGTGGCCAAATGCAGGGGCGCGTGGCTAGCCGGAACATGGTAACAGTCCATTCCCCATCAGAATGGAGCTGGGTTCATTCGCTCGTGTCATAGATTATGAAAGCGAAGAAGATCAACCGCTGCGCAGAACCTTTTGAGCACGCCAACAAGACGGGGTCGGATATCTAGGGCACGAATCGGAAACTGCTTCCGCGGATGCGACTGTGAGTTCGACAAAGGTGTCATGGTTTCGGTCTCACCGATTCGTCCGTCGCAGGCAACAAGCAGGCTTGGTCGTCAGGAGCCCCCGTCGAAATGTCCCCCATGATCGTGGAAGATCAGAGTTGAAGATCAGAACGCCACCTTTCTTGCTCGCCTTTGCCACATTCATAGTAATGCACTGGGTCGCAACGAAAGCGGGGACTGAGACACACCAAGTATACAAGTTACAGCTATGACTCCCCGACTTACTCGTTCACCTCTTTTGCAGTTTGAGTAACATGTTCTCTATTTCTTGTCACGTTGGCATTTTTGGCGCCAGGGATGAAATGTACGACGCTGTGTCAAGCTGGATGCAGGCATTTGTGCGGCGCTTGTTTCGAGTCTTGTATCGATTATTGTTATCGGATAGAGGGTCAGCATTGTCTGTCATGCTAATGTCGCCGTCAGCTTTTTGTTTTGTACTGTTGCTTGAAGACGCATCTAGCGGAGATGTAGAGTGTCTGGGTCCACGGAGTATGGGCTCGTCCGCCTCGATTCCAGGTACCTCTCGAATCTGTAGGTACGTCTCCCGCCACTCTGCCTCCTCCATTTCTCTCTCATATTCGATTAACTCGTTCCCCGATTGCGTCTCGTCCAGATCCCCAAAGTAGGCTGATCCTTGGTGCATAAACTTATTATAATAAACCAACGCTTGGTTCTCCTCTTCTTCTTCCTTCTTTCGTCTTTAGAACAGTTTGCGCATGCCGAGGAGTTCCTTGGCACGACCAAAATACGAGGGATATAAGTGCATTCCCCCCCTTCCCTTGTCTGTATTTCATACCGCTGACTCGCACATATGTGCCCGGCACTTCCTTGCCATCGTCGTCCAGCATGGTGACACTCCGCCTATAATTCACCCCTCCATGATCTGATTCCCCCAATGCCATTTCTCGTGCAGCAGCTTGTTGATCTCGCCATTCAAATCAGACGCTTCATATCAGCTACGTCGTTGCGTCAACGGGGCGCTCTACGGAAAGGAAAACAAAGGGAGGGAGCGCACAGTCCTGGATCTTGGTCACCTTTCGACTGATTTCACACAGGATTTCGCCTCGTCGGCGCTCGCACTCGCGTAGGCGCTGGCCATCTTGGATGATCGTTTGTCCGCGCGGGTGCTGAGGCTCAGCTCTGCCGCTTGGGCTTCGCGGAGGCGGTAGAGCATCGACTGGGCTTTTTCCTTGTTGCACGCCCGTGGAAATTCATTAATGCGTCGCTCTGTTTCAAAGTGAAATAGGCACGTACCATGGCGGACGTTTGTTTGGTGAGAGCTTTAGAAGCAAACAAAGCCACGAGTCTCCTCCCATCACGATGCCGCCACAGTTTTCGTAACTAAACATCAAGGAAGAGCAAGTTCACTTTGCCAACGTCATCATCACATTCCGGCAGCACGCTCAATATTCGGTGAACCTCCCGACCGCGGACAAGGCATTGCTACGGTGGGCTACTGAGGCAAACTCAAAGAGGTCGACGCAGCCATCCTCACAAACGCCAATTTCTTGCGCAAGATCGCCGCGAATCCAGAGATGTTCGGGCATGTCGTGAACGAGGGGATCGGTGACGAGAGCGAGGACGTCTCTCTGGAAGACTTAGGTCAAGGTAAGATGCCGTGACATCTAACACGACAACATCTCAGTTTCCCCGTGACCGGTGTCTTCATTTTTGGCTAGGAGATGCGTCGCATGCACACGGTCGCTCGCATGACCGTCCTGAGGGGAAGACGACCGACCCCAGAAAGACGCAAAATCATGGGCATGAACCAGCGAGGTACAAGGCCACGGACTTTGACATGGACAAGCTCAGGAGCACGCTCAAGCAGTTCGTTCGCAACTGAAGCGAAGATGTGCGTGATTCTGCGATCCAGCGCCCATTTGACTCTGATTCGTCATTAGGGCGCGATTTGTGTTACGAGCCCATGAGGAAGGCTCTGGAGGAGTATTTCAAGGGGCGAGATAAGTCATACCAGCGTTTCTGGTCAGATTGAACGAATCGTTGAACCATGTCCTTCAGACGAACGATCCGAGTTCTCGTCCCTGGAGCAGGTCTAGGACGATTGGCGTACCACGTAGCGAAGCTTGGTTAAACAGTTCTATTACCCGAACACGAAGTGTGACGCTGAGGTTTCGCTTGTCAAGGGAACGAGTTCTCCCATTACATGCTCCTCTCCTCGTACCTCATCCTCAACGGGTATGCCGTTGTGCCCGTGAAACTTGGTCCCACCTGAGCCACGCCCAAGGACCCAGTCGGTCGGGGAACACACAATATACCCGTACGTCCACTCGTTTTCTAACATCCCCAACAAACATGCTCTCCTTCGACCCATGAAAATACCCGATGTCCTTCCGTCTGATTTACCTCCCGGATCCAGCTTTTCCTTGGTGGCTGTATGCCACATCTATTCTTTCGCTTTCGACTTTTCATTCACCAGCCTCACTCTAGGGAGATCTACAGCGCCGAAGACACGGAGAGCGAACCACACGCAGGACGATGGGACGCCGTGCTCACCTGTTTCTTCATCGACACCGTACGCATCTCGACGCTCTCACGAACTACTCGATCCCGCTCAGTCCTGTGATCGAACAGGCAAAGGACATCGTCAACTACCTCCGCGTGATCCATCGCTTCCTCGCGCCGGGCGGCGTCTGGATCAACCTCGGTATGTAAATCCCACCTCGTATTCGGACCGTCCGGATCTCGTTCCGGGCCCGTTGCTGTGGCACTTTGAGAACAACGGCACCAATGACCCGTCGATAGAGCTGGATCTGGAAGAGGTCAAGGCGTTGGCGCGCGAGATCAGTTTCACGTTGAGCGTATGTTCAACGCCTCTGTCGATGGCGGCTACGATTCGGTTTACGCTGACGTGCGTCATGTCGACAGGACGAATGGGTGATTGAGACGAGCTATACGAGCAATGATCAGTCGATGCTCGGGTATGTTTACAAGGCGGCGTTTTGGAAAGTGACCAAGGCGTCTGCTTGATGCACCGAATGGTACAGGTCGCCGGCGCATGGATACGACTCGGAAGAGCGTTGGTCTTGCCACGCGCGCTGCCAGTGCAACTCACGGCGACGACCCGCAATTTTTTGCCTATTGAACATCAATAAGAGTCATTCGAATAATTTCTCAACCTGGGACGTAATAACGGATCGACAATGATCATGGTAGCCTCGTGTCGTTGAAGCGCTACCGGTTGGGTACCCATCTCCCAGGGTGACAACTGAGTGACACAACGGTCACGCACTGACGTTCCACCATACCCTTTCCTCTTCGGGGACAACCTTACCCGTCTTTATCGCCCGCTCCATCTCCCTCGACTCTTTGCTCCACCAAATCCCGAATCCGCTCTCAAACACCCACCCCACTTCCGTCAGGCACAACCCGGCCGTTCTGGGAAGCAGCACGCACCGAAGAGGAACTCGAGGGGACATAGACCCCGAATACTCCCGAAGGCGTGACCTCGGCCATAAGCGAGATAGGTCGAGTTGATGATCAGGTTGGCTATCCAATTGGTGGCCGTAGCGAGGGAAGGGCCGATGCCGCGGACGAGAGAGAAGGAGCGGAAGCAGGACTCCGAAAGAGCCGGTCGATCGGTCGAATCCAAAAGAAACATCGCCCGACTGAGACGAGGCCTGTACCACTTTCGAGAATGAAACGTTCGCCCTGCTGCCAAGGGATGTTCCCCGATCCGGTCGGATATGACGCGACAAAGATAATCATCAACACCAGCACGATGCCAGACCACGCTTGTGGGTGGTGTGCGCCAGTGACGAGCAACAGTGGAATGCATGCAATCGCAGCCAAGGTCAACCCGATGATCATTCAAGGAGAGAGCACAACATGATCCGTCTCTATCCACGATACCGATATATCTGCAGAGGTGCACGTGAGCATGGTCATCGTAAGGCCCAGGGTCACGAACGAACTTGGGCGCAACGAGCATGAAGATAAAATTGGTACTAGACACTAGAGTCCGACTGCCGGGGGTTAATTGAACCCGTCTCCTGAAAGAATAATACATCAGGGTATTGAATCCAAAGTTGTTGGAATCCCTGCATGCCGCAAGCGACAACTTGGTCTGCAACGACGGCTTGGTCTAAGAATCAGCAAAAATGGGTATAACAACTCATTCATCGCACGACGGTTGGCCGGAAAGCATCGAACCGAGTCGTTACCAAAAATTTGTCTAATTGGTGATCTCGATGCTTCGTCGAATACCAGCGTGGAGAATGTTGAGCTAGTACAAGATTTGACGAAATAATCAATTTCTACAATGCAAAGCTTTCAGTTTATATACCTTGCACCGGACCCGTTCCGGGAAGGTGCCGTGTAGGCGCGAGGAAGTACCTGGTAAGCAGCTCCATATTCCCTCTTCGCACA
>JBBPTO010002149.1:0-11882 GCA_038094155.1 Pulveroboletus cf. aberrans
GAAACAGGATGAAGATAAGGGGTTATGGGGGTGAGGACTTGGCACAGAACTTATGTGTCACACCCTTTCCTACTATCAGGTCCTCATTTCAGAGATGGAAAGAATATAGTAAAGAGGAAGTAAGGAGAAGGAAACTTTGTTGGGATTGGACAGAGTGTTACAAATACCTTGGGTAGAGAATAGATGTATCCCCTAAGAGGGTCTAGGATAACTAGGATGAAGGAGAGTGGTGTAGGAAAGTGTAGTTTCCTACAGTAACATCTGGTCATTCCTAGTCATCCTGTAACCCCTATCCTGCGCTCTAGTCAATTTGAGACCACTCTATGCTGCTGTCTTTCCTGATCCAAGTCAATCTGGTAGTTGTCTGAAGGTCAGTTTTTGATCTGTCTACCATTTGTCTACCATTTCCTTTCAATTTGATGTACCAGTGAAGAGTGTTATGACTACCTCAGGTGGAGGATAGATGTAGCCCCTAAAGGGTCTCTGGAATACCAAGAACAAAGGAGAGCAGGGCAAGCTGCTCTACAAGAACAAAATCCAAGAGTTCTGAAAGAACAAGACTGTCTGCTTGTTCTATCTTAACGATCTAACTTTGAAGAGAAGACTGCCTCAAGGGTCTGATGCCTTGAGATGAACAAGAGGTTCTCTTAGAACAGCATAGTCTCAGGAGCACTATGAAGTCTCAAAGAGCAAGGAGGTTCCTGGTGACAGACTAAGAGTGAGGACTAGAGATGGAGAAAAGACTTAGTGTATTGAGGTACACGAAGGGGAGATCTAGCTTGGAGATACAAGTATAGGAAAGATGAGTTTATATAGAAAAGGATGAAGTTGTTGACAAAGCAAATGGAATTACAAGGAATGTGATGGAAATCAGACAATAAGTCATGGTATTGTAGTCAATGATGAAAAGAAAGGAACATCCAGATTGGGACTTATCACCCATGCATATGTACATAAGTAAAAAGAATGAAGGGGCTGATCATAACATTACCCCCTTAGTATGTCCAAGACTGCAATGAAGGACTAAATATCGAGGTAGCACCCTTCACCAGGGGAGCCAGTTATGTTGGCCATTTCTTCTGCAGTGTATTCCTTGTCTCCATCAGATGGCAAATGGTGAGGAAAAGCAGATCATCTAGGTGAAGGGACTGGAATGGGTTGTCTGAAGGTGCCATGTCTGGTTTGGGTGGAGTGGGTACCCAGAGGACAGCCAGTGCTGTGATGTCTAGATGGTGAGCCTCTTGAGCTGTGTGATGAGGGCAGTGAGTTCAACAAGAGAGGGGTCGGTTGGCACTGGTAAAAAGGGCAGCACACTTGGGTGTGTCCAGAGGTGACGTTGTGGCAGATGGGGCATTTGTGGTTTGGACAGAAGATCTGTTGATGGCCCAGACAGTGGCAGAGGTAACAGGCCTCATGATATTGTGGATAGGATAGAGAAAGATGGGTAGCTCCTTTGTTTCTGATCCAATGGGCTTCTGCACACTCTACAGTGGTGAGCTCCACAGGGGTCAGTGGTGTAAAGTAGCTACAGGCCTCAGAATGAAGTCCTAAGCAAGAAAATGTAGGGTGTGAGTGTAGGTCTCGACCCAGGGGATTGCAGAGAGAATGAAAGAGGACTATAAGAATGGCTCACTGATTGTCCACAGGACACTGGAAAACTGAGTCTGGCTTCCCTCCATTCAGTAGGGCTAGGAAACCAACTATGGTGTTGCAGGACTATGGCAGGAATAGGGGAAACTGGAGGAAAACTGGCTTAGGATTGGTATTGAGTGGACTTGGATGGTTTTCATAGTGATGGTAGGGGAACTACATCATAATTCGGGCATACCCGAATGATATATAGTAAGAGAAACACAAAAAAAAGGCTACTCGACTCAAAGAATGAATCTGGTGTGTGGGAAAGTGATCTGGTGCGTGGGAATCCGGGATCCGGTGAACTGGATAGGTATCCTGTACGCATGGGTCCGGGTCTGGTACATTGAATTGAAAGGAAACGGTAGATAAACAGTAGATGGATCAAAAACTGACCTTCAGACAACTACCAGATTGACTCGGATCAGGATAGACAGTGGCACGGAGTGGTCTCAGATCGACTAGAGTGCAGGATAGGGGTTACAGGATGACTAGGAATGACTGGATGTCACTGTAGGAAACTACACTTTCCTACAGCAGTTCCAAGGACACAGATGGGGTATGAGGTAGTCTGGATTTAGTGAGGTCCCGTAAGTAATGATCAATGTCTGTGAGGAACTCTCTCATTTCTAGTTGGTGCATCATCATGGTAATAAGTCCTTTCAACTCTTCATGGACATCTCCAAGACATTGGCCAATATGGGAGGCATCTTGGTCAGAGATTCCAGAGGTAAGGAGATTCTCGGCCATGAGAGAGAGAGGTTGATTCTGGAGGAAGCTACAATAAAGTAGGTATAATGGGGAGACAATGTTGAGATGGAAGTTGATAGTGGAGGAGAGGTGGGAATCGACTAGTTGCTTAGTCATCAGTCTGAGGTAGTCATTGCTAGGAAGTTCCTGGTGAAGGTTGTGGGCAAAGAAGGGGATGGTGACTGAGATCACTGGATGAGGGGGAATGATAGTTACAGCTGGTGAAGAGATATTGAATGACCTAGACTGCTATATGTCTCCGGAAAGGAAACTAGCAGGTCAGCAACACAAAGAAAGAAAGTGAAGGGATGATAGGTCTGTCCCAGGGGGAATTCATAGAGTAGAGCTCCATGGAAGAGAACCACAGGACTTACAGGAGGTGAAAGGGATGATGATCTAGAAGAGCTCCTATGCTTCAGACATGGCTGATGAACACAGAACTTGATTCTTCACAGATCAGGACAGAAGGATGAAGAGAATGATCACAGACATGGCTGGATTACTGACAAAGACAAAGAAACTGAACTCAAGATGGATGGAAGATAGATGGCTGATAGATAGATGATATTGTGCTCTGTGCGAAACACAACTTTTATAGTCCAGGCACACCCAAGACTCTAAATACATGTAAAGCACGTGATCAGATTGGAAACCAGATCAACAGATCTATGTATCCAGTGACCGGGTCAACAGAACCGGTTTGACTGGATGTACAAATGAAAGTGTCCGGTGTAGTAAAATGAAGGTATGACTTACCAACGGGTGACAGATGAGGATGGATCAGATTAGATATGAGGAACTGGATTGTGCAGGACATGCCAGATATGTCAGATATGAGAACAGGAAACTACCATTTCCTACATCCACAGAGGACTTTGAATACTGACTGTCCCCAGTCAGATGCAGTGGTGGTAAGACGAGTGCGAAATGAATTAAATGATGATGATTGAGTCTCTGGTCAGGAGACAGACAGAGTAATGGACCAACAACACATCAAGAGAAACTGATGATGAATGATGGGTGATGAAGGATGTGATGACCATGAGGTAGACTGTCCAGTGGCGAAGCAAAGCAGAACTGAGGTATGGTGCAAGTAGTGATGATGAATAGAGGCATGAGGATGAACTGTCTGTGAAAGGGATGGATGCCGGATAACATAGAGACCAGATCTGAATGATCCGTGTCCAGGTTGACTGATCTGAGTGAACTGAGCTGTCCTATATGGTCCTGTCCTGTCCTATCCGACCTGCTGGATGACAAGACTATCAGTACCAGATGACATGAAATGAATGAAATGTAAGTAAGGATGTATGGTCCAAATAGAAATGTAGAAATGGATGAAATGAAACGAAACCAGGTGTGAGGGTCCACTTGACTTTTCTTCTTCAATTGACTTCTGCTTCTACACCTTCAAGGATAGAACCAGAGAAAAGAATGCATTGACAGAATTGAATGAACCGAAACCAAGGTGTGAGGTTTCACTTGACTTGCCTTCTTCAATCTGCTATCACTTCTATACCTTCAATGATAGAACCTGAGTCTGAGTGCATGAGAACAGAATGGAACCAGATAACAGGAGAATGAATGAAAACAAAGATCTTGTGCTTGATGAGTGTGTGCAGTGGAAGAAGAGAACATATGTAGAGATGAGATGGATGAGAATCTATTGTAATGATTTTGTTTTTCTGTTGGACTTTTGTTTTTAGTATTGAAAGAGATGGTATGATGTGAGAGATCACTGGATTGGAAACCAGGGTGAAACAGAGATTGCCGGATGAAAACTGGGGTAGAAACAACTAATATATGATTTTGGAGGGTAAAAGCAGCAGATGATCGGTACGATGGGACGGAATCTTGATGAATGGTGGCAGATTGTCGATGGATGATGGTATGGGGTTGAATGAATGGATAAGCAAGCCTTCTTCATTGAGAATACTTTCTGTGTCTATACCTACTGAATGACCGATTTTAAGAACAGAATCTGCGAAAAGAACAGAATGGGTCCCTATCTGGTAGAGAGTATCCAGGTCTGGATCTGGAGGGCGGATTGAAATGTCGGATGGTGGTGGAATACGATTAGGAATAGAAAATGGAAGGGATTTACACTCCCTTCCCTTCTGTGGCGGACTTTGAATGATGACCTTCTGGGCATCAAGCCACAGGGGTTGCTGAAAATGAGATGACAGGTGAACTGAATATGGGGGAGGGGGATCCAGGATGTCATTGATGATGTCCAGGGTTGAGAATGAAAGGAGGTTTGCACAGGGTAATGGAAGAACCAAGATATGGATGGGAGGAGCAGCAGATAGTAGAGGCAGCTCAGCTGGAACTGGTGATGAAATAGCAACTGGATGCACTTCTCTAATGGCACTGGGTGGAAAGATGGTATGAGTGGGGGGATGATGGTAGGCTCAGCATGTGATGGAGGCATCAATACCTCAAATGCCAAGGTCTCTGTGAAAATGGATGTGTCGACATTCAAGATAGCATTGGTAGTGGGAGTGATAGTGATAGAAGCGAAAAGCAGGGGAGATGGTGCTGAGGGCAGAATGAATGGGATGAAAACTGGATCAACAGGATCTGGTGCAGCAGACAAGAGAGATGATGAAGGCGGTATGAACAAGGTGAACTCCAGACCAACAGGGTCTGGAGTGATGGTAGTGATGAATGATGAGAACAGCTTGATGGGAGCACAGAATGGATTGAAAAGACCTGGCATGATGGATGGGATGGAAGGCAGAGGAGGGATGAATGAAGCATGAACCAGATCTACATGATCTGGTGCAGAAGGTACCTGTGGTGGTTCAATAGAAAGAAGTAACAAGTGAGTAGGTGCAGGCTCAAAATGAGAAGGACGATGTGAAAGAAGGAAGGTAGTGGCTGCTAGGGTGTCCACGATTGGATATGGATCATCTGAATGGATGTTGGACTGGACCACTAGCAACCAGTTGCGGACAGATGCACAAATGTCAGATGAAAGACCACTCTCAAAGAGATAGTCTTGCTCCCATACTGAGAGATGGTTGAGTGTGATGAGATGAGACGAGATCTTGAGGAATTGATGGTGATATGCTCCAAGATCATCTAGACCTCAGAGTGGTTGCAACTGAGATATACCTATGAATGTTAGCAGATCATCTTTGAAATAACGACTAGCAGATTCGCATCCCGGGTACAATAAAATAATGGCTGCTATCAATGCAAGCCAATCTGGGGTAGCAGAAGTCGCCTCTGGGAGCATCTCCCAGAGTTCTGCTTTGTCAAGAGATGCATAGTAAAATGTGCATTCGATCTTTTGTTGGTCACTGAGACCCTTCTCTGTGCAAATGTCATCAATGTCATTGAGGTAGTGTAATAAGGTGATGGAACGTCCATCGAATGAATATGCCTGTGGTGTGCCCTGCATAGGCATCTGGTGGCGAAACAGGTTGAACATAGTGAATCCAGTTCCAGATGGAAACGGACCAGACCAGATCAAAAGTGGATTGGATTGAATGTACAAAGTTGAGAACAAGGGTGAATGAAAATGAAGTGATGTGAATCGAAATCAAGGATGAAAATGGCACTAGCTAGTTGTGAGTCAACCCTCCACTAGGCACACAGATGAAATATGAACATTGGATATGAAGTGAGATGAGATCTGAAAGCAACAGGATCAGAAGTGATGTCAAATGTGAGGAATGAAGTGAGATGAGCTCAGATCAGAGCTGTCAAAATATGTTGGACGTGGAATGACGCATGACAGACACGGATTGGATTGAGATGTGGACACATCAGAGCTGTCAGATGTCAGTTGTGAAGGAGGTGGATGAACATTTTCTGGAGCGGAGGACCTTGGATGCACCTGAGGGTTCTGTGGGGGATTGTCTAGAATGCCCCCTTGTGGTGGGCTCCAGATGAAGAGATGTTGAATAACCTAGACTGCTATATGTCTCTGAAAAGGAAACTAGCAGGTCAGCAACACAAAGAAAGAAAGTGAAGGGATGATAGGTCTGTCCCAGGGGGAATTCATAGAGTAGAGCTCCACAGAAGAGAACCACAGGACTTACAGGAGGTGAAATTGATGATGATCTGGAAGAGCTCCTATGCTTTAGACATGGCTGATGAACACAGGACTTGATTCTTCACAGATCAGGACAGAAGGATGAAGAGAATGATCACAGACACAGCTGGATTACTGATGAAGATGAAGAAACTGAACTTGAGATGGATGGAAGATAGATGCCTGATAGATGATATTGTGCTCCATGCAAAACACAACTTTTATAGTCCGGGCACATCCAAGACTCTAAATACATGTAAAGTGCACAACCAGATTGGAAACCGGATCAATGAATCTATGTATCCAGTGACTGGGTCAACAGAACTGGTTTGACCAGATGTACAAATGAAAGTGTCTGGTGTAGTAAAATGAAGGTATGACTTACCAATGGGTGACGGACAAGAATGGATCGGATTAGATATGAGGAACTGAATTGTGCAGGATATGCAGAATATGCAGGATATGAGAACAGGGAACTACTGTTCCCTACACTGGTATGACAGTAGTGGGGATGGGAGTGGTAATGGTGTCCCTGAACTGGAAACAGTGCCAAGTGGGCACATTGGCACCAGAGATGATCTGGACAGGCTTGCTGTCAGGGAACATGGTGGTGGTCCAGCCAGGGGTGACTATGGTGAAAGATGGTTCTAAGGTACTAGGAGGGATGAAGGAAGGAGATGAGATGGTATCTACATGAGTGAAAGAGATAGTAGAGGAAGACAAAGACATGAATTTATTTTCTGAGATGGTTTTCATTTCTGAGTGACAGTGTTTCTGGGGGAGCATGAGAGGGAAAAGCAGAGGAATGATGTTTTTTATAACTATCTAAGGTGGACTGTGAATGTTTCAGGTTCTGTTCTGGGATCCATGAGTCTTCTTTGGTCAAATATCCCTTCCATCGGATCAGGAATGTGCGTGACAATGATGTACTGTGGTATTTTAGTATTTTCTCTATTTCATACTCTTTCTCACCCTCTACAAGTTCAGTGGGGGTCTTGGGAAGTTCTTGCCATGGATGGAGTTTTCTCTGTAAGAGAAAAGAAGGGAGGCATGGAACACAGGGTGTATCTTCCATGCCAGTGGAAGACAAAGTTGATACATAATCAGAGATAGTACCTTTGTAATTGTGAAGGGTCCTTCCCTTTTTGGTGTGAATTTTGGGTTCATGACAGAACAGCAGAGGTTCTTGGCTTCTAGCCAAACCTTATCCCCTTTGGAGAATGGAGTGAAAGAGTGTTTGTTTCATGACACCATGACTTGACGTGTGAGTTCATGGGCTGTGAGGCCTTCATTCCTCATTGCAGACAAGGATTTCAGGTGGAGGTCAATCACTGGAAGTGAGGAATCTGGGAGAACAGTGGGTAGGGCATGGGGTTCATAGCCCATCATGAGGTAAAATGGCAACTTGCCAGTGACAGAGTGGGGGCAGTGGTTATGCACAAATTTGGCATGAGTAATCTGATCTGCCCAGGAGCCAGGGTTTGTGCCACAGAAGATATGAAGGTAAGTCTCAACTTCCTGGTTGACACATTCAGTTTCACCATCCAACTGGGGATGGTAAGTGGTTGACAAGGAAAGGTTGTAGTTTAGGAGATGACCTAGCTCTTTAGCCAAGGAGGAGGCAAACTGCAGTCCTCAGTCCAAGATGATTTTGTCATAGAGGTCAAAATGAAGAAAGACTTTGTGGAAAAAGAGGGTGGCAACACCTTTGGTGATGATAGTCTTCTTAGTGGCGCAAAGAATTACCTTCTTAGTAAGCCCATGGTCAACCATGACCAACAGGGAATTGAAACTGGAGGAAGAGGAAAGATCTGTGATGAGATCACATGACATCTGCTGGAAAGGGTGAGTACATGGGAATTTAATTGGTGTTAGTGGGGGAATGGTGGGATGGGTGTTTGCCTTATTCTGTTGGCAAACAGCATAGCTGTACTTTCTCATGTATTGGGCTAGTCCAGGCCACCAAAACTTGGTGGAGACACGTTGGCAGGTTTTTAAGTATTTGGGGTATCTGGCAGTTTCATGATTGTGGCAACAAGTGAGTACCTTGTGATGGAGGTTATCTGTGGGAGAAACATAGACACACCCTTTGTATAAAAGAACTCCTTCAGAGTAAGACCAGTTGGAGAGGTGGAAGCAGAACATGGGGGGTACCTCTCCTTGTAGTGCTTGAAGAGCTTGGAGGATGAGGGGGTCTGAGGACAAGAAGGAGGCAAGTTTGCCCACTAATGAGGAGTCTATGAGGTTGACAAAGAGGAAGTTGGGTAGCAGGATTGTTCCTGCATTGTCCTCCTTGTCAATGATGAGGTCAGGATGATGGAAGAGAGTGTCTGGTGTGGCAAGTTGAGAACCTGGGACATGGACCATTTTTAGGTCAAAGTCTGTGAGGTCAAGAAGCCATCATGCTTGTTGATAATTCAGATTCTGGGGTTGATGGAAGTACATCAGGTTCTTGTGATCAGTGAATGCCTGGATGGGAAAGGGGAAACCAGAGAGGTAGTATTTCCAGGCTTTCAGTGCTCAGATTATCATGAGAAGTTTGTGATCATAGATATTGTAGTTTCTCTTGGCTGGGAAGAATGATTGCGAGAGGTAGGAACAGGGGTGCCAGTCTCCATTGGCATTGTTTTGGAGCAGGATTGCTCTGGTGGTGAACTTTGACATGTCAGTCATGATGGTGAAGGGTCAGGTCATGTCAGGGAGGTGAAGAACTGGCTTGGAGAGAAAAAGGGCCTTCAAATCATCAAAGGATTTCTGGCAAGCAAGGGTCCAGTCCCAAGAGAGATTCTTCTTTATAAGATCTATCAAGGGTTGTGCAACAGAGAAGTAATTGTTTATGAATTGCTGGTAGAAGTTGAGGAAGGAGCGGACATCTTTGACCTTTGTTGGTGTAGGCCAAGCAGTGATCCCATTGAGTTTGACAGGATCCATGGTGATCTGTCCAGGTTTGATGATCATCCCAAGGTATTCTACTTCAGAGGTGGCAAAAGTGCACTTTTGAGTTTCAAGTGCAGGTCAAGTTCTTGCATTCTTTGTAGAATGTGCTTGGTTTGCTCCTTGTGGAGCTCTGGGTCTGGGAAGAAGATAAGGAGGTCATCCATGTATATGACAAGCCATCCTTTGGCAATCATGTCTCTAAATGAATCATTCATGAATTATTGAAATGTGGTGGGGGAATTTGTGAGCTCAAAGAACATTATGAGGGGTTCAAACAGGCCTTTGTGGGTAATGAAGGCAGCCTTTCACTGATCACCATCCTTGATTTTGACATTGTTGTACCCCCATTGGACATTGAACTTAGTGAAGACCTTCACATCTTTCAGTTTGTCAATGAGATCAGAGACTAATGGGAGAGGATATGCATCCTAAACAGTATGCTTGTTCAGGTAATGATAGTCTTGGCAGGGGCAGAGTTTGCCATCCTTCTTTTTGACAAAGAAGAAGGGTCGGCTTGGGGGGAGTTTGAGGGGTGGATCTTTCTGCAATCAAGGTTTTCTTGAATAAAGTCCTCAGTGGCCTTCTGCTCATCTGGGGACAATGGGTAGACCTTCCCAACTTTGGGGACAAAGGAATCATCAAGATGGATCTCATGGTTGTAAGGGCAAGATGGGGAAATGTGATTGGATGCTTCCTTTGTAAAGACATCTGAAAACTCAGAGTATTCAGGAGGTAATGTAGTTTTGTGCTTGGCTTTATCAGCTGCAGCTGCAAGCGTGGTGGCAGTGGTGACTTTGTTAACAAATCTCTGATGTCTGAGGCTGCCACAGGAAATAAAGCAGGTTCTGAAGTGGGTGACTCGGTGAAAATCTGCATATCTCCTCATGTTGTCAATGAACTTGGATTCTTCAGATAATCAAAGAGTTTTTTGTCATAGATCTGATAACCCATGGTTTCCTTGGGGGCAGCGGTGGAGTAGAACTTGTCATGCCATTTAAGGTCAGTGACATGGCCTTGATACAAGTCTCTCAACTCATCGAGGAACTCTGAGATGGTGCAGGTCTGTTTGGACCAGTCAATGAGTGGGTTGACTGCCTTCAGCCAGTGTGATCCTAGGATGACGTTCTGTTGCCCACAATCCATGATGTAAAAGAGGACCCTTTTAGCAATTCCTTTGATGTTGACAAAGAGTGTGGTGGAGAACGATACTTTGCCTTTCTTATTAGATGACATGTCAAGATTGCAGACTTGGAACAGTTTCTCAAGTTGGAACATGAAGAGTTTGTTCTTCCTAATGAACCCCCAGTCAATGCAGTTAATGTCTGTGCCACTATTGATCAGGGTGCAAGACTTGATGGTTTTGAGAGTGTGTGATGGTATGATGAGTTTGGGATCTGCATAGATTTCATCGTACAAGATACAGTTACAGGTGCACATACAAGATAGGAGGTGGCAGACATTGAGGCTGGCCTCCATTCTAAAAATTCTGGGAGCAGAAATGGGTGATCCTTCTGATCACTTCTTCATCATCCTCTTCACATTCTTTTAACATGGGGAGGTCCTGGAGGTCTTTCTTTGTCATTTTCTGGACTGGAAATCTAGGGGAGTTTTTGAAGATGACATTGCATTTGAACACAGTGTAGAGAATGGTAGTTCCCTGTTCTCATATCTGGCATATCCAGCATATTCTGTACATCCAGTCCTTATATCCAATCCAATCCATCCTTGTCCGTCATCCATTGGTAAGTCAGACCTTCATTTCACTACACCAGACACTTGCATTTGTACATCTGGTTGATCCAGTTCCATTGATCCGGTCACTGGATACATCAATCTGACAATCCAGTTTTCAATCTGGTCATGCTCTTTACATGTATTTAGAGTCTTGGGTGTGCCCAGACTATAAAAACTGTGTTTCACATGGAGCACAATATTGTCTATCTATTTGCCATCTATCTTCTGTTCATCTCAAGTTCAGTTTTTCGTCATTGTCAGTGATTCAGCCATGTCTGTGATCATCTCTTTCCTTCTCTCCTGATCTGTGAAGAATCAAGTCCTGTGCTCATCAGCTGTGTCTGAAGCATAGGAGCTCTTCCTGATCATAATCCATTTCCCCTCCTGTAAGTCCTGTGGTTCTCTTCTGTGGAGCTCTACTCTATGAATTCTCCCTGGGATGGACTATCATTTTCTTTCTTTGTGTTGCTGACCTGCTAGTTTCCTGTCTGGAGATGTATAGCAGTCTAGATCATTCAACATCTCTTCAGTGGGATGTCCAGATTTCTGGAATTTGAAACAAAGGTTCTTTTTATGACAGCGTTTCCTTTCTTCAGAAGTCAGCTTCTTTGAATGAGGGATGGATATGGTATGAATGTCCATGATGTTGGGGTCTTGAGTAGGTTTCGATTGAGCAGGGGTGGCATAGGCATAGGAAGGGGAGGTTTTTCCTTTCTGGGCATTGGTAATGATGTTGATCCTTTCCCACTGCTTCTGAAAGGAGATGGCATGTTTGTACCAATCTTTG
>JBBPTO010002150.1:0-11881 GCA_038094155.1 Pulveroboletus cf. aberrans
CTACCACATCGGCTTGCGAGTTTCAAACTCCACCCGTCTTGTTTTTTTCTCGTTCTTTCTAATAATGTAACCTGCATTGTTGATCCAGCCTCGTGCTTTCTCACGCATGATACATGCTGTAGCTTCCAGCAGCCCCTGAACAGGACCCATGTATATTTGTAACTTATTTCCATGACAGCGAATGTATGCCTTTACAAGATAAAGCTATAATGAGTATGTGTACTAACCAATTCCTCGACTAACATTAAATCAGGGGAGTACAATGGGATAAAATGGACGTGACAACCTGATATAATCGTGTTAGTGTGAAGAACAATGAGACGACAGTAACATACCCACTTGTTCAACCAAATTGATGAGACCTGGGTTATGGTGGATCCTACAACTTTCAGGCATGAAGATGTAGCACTCTTGTGGCTGTGGCTTTATCTGCAGGAGCTAATGGTATCAATGTCATATCCATAGCATTGGAATACATACCATGTTGTCTGTGTTGAGATTATAAAAGTCTTCAGCATTGTGTGAGCCTTCAACTACCCAAACTGCAAGGTACCCATCAATTTAGGGTAAGTGCTGCATGTAAGACTACTGTGTTTCAGGTGAGAGAGCATCTTGAATTCGTGCTCAGTACGATCATGAAGCCCTTCTAAAGTACCATGCATACATGCGCTTATTCTTTTCCATTTCATCAATGAAGATGAATTGGGATCCATCACCAATGAAGTTGATCCGAATCATTTGTTTGAAGTTGTCACGCTGAGCCTCATTGTGACCCTTTAGCTTGGCTATCTTCTGCCCAAATGAACAAGGACAAGAAAGGGTGGATGTCCTCCATCATAGATTTTAACACTGAATTTCAAGCTCATGCTGCAAGACTCTCAGCCACTGACACCATCCTTATCTTGTTCTATCAGCTGGCCATTGCCACACTGCTCTCTACCCAGATTCTCACCATGGAAACTGTCCCTGACAAGATTGATGACTGGTACAAATGTGCCATTTCCTTTCAGAAACAATGGAAAAGCACTTCCCCTATTCCACCCCAAGTTCCAGACCCTCTCAAGACCCCAATGCCATGGATGTCAATACTGTATCCATCCCTTGCCCCCAGAAACTCACCCCCAAAGAACAGGAATGTTGCCATAAAAAGAACCTCTGCTTCAAATGCTGGAAACCCGGACACTCTGCATTCAAATGTAATGTTACCTTTGATGACACCCCCAGACCTTCCATCAAAAAGATGATGAAGCAGGACCCTGAAGACCTTCCCATGTTAAAAGAATGTGAGGAGGATGATAAAGAAGTGGTAAGAAGGACCACCCCCTTCTGCTCCCAGGGTTTTTAGAATGGAGGACAGCCTCGATGTTTGCCACCTCCTACCCTGTATGCATGCCTGTAACCATATCTCATACAATGGATCCTATGCAGATCTCTATCAAACTCATTGTACCATCACACACACTCAAAACTGTTGAATCCCATGCCCTGATTGATAGCGGCACAGACATTAACTGCATCGACTGGGAATTTATTAGAAAGAACAAACTCCCTATGTCATGACTTGAGAAACCATTCCAAGTCTGCAACCTTGACATGTTGTCCAACAAAAAGGGCAAAGTGTCATTCTCCACTATGCTCTTTGTCAACATCAAAGGGATTGCTAAAAAGGTCCTCTTTTATGTCATGGATTGTGGATGACAGAACGTCATACTAGGATTACCCTGGCTAAAGGTGGTCAACCCCCTCATCGACTGGTCTAAACAGACCTGTACCATCTCCACATCCCTCAACGAGTCAAAAGATTTGTACCAAGGACATGTCGCTGACCTTAAATGGCATGACAAATACTAACCTGTTGCAGCTCCCAAGGAGACCATGGTTCATCGAGTCTACAACAAAACACTCTTTGACTATCTTCAGAAAGAAGAAGAATCTGAACTCATCAACATCACTAAGAGGTATGCAGACCTCCACTGGGTAGCCCACTTCAGGACCCACTTCACCCCCTGTGGCAACCTCAAACATCAGAGGTTTGTCAACAAGTTCACCACTGCCACTGAACTCACTGCTCCTGCTGATAAAGCCAAGCTCAAGACCATGTTACCCCCAGAATATACCGAGTTTTCTGATGTCTTCATGAAGGAAGCATCTGATCACATTCCCCCATCATGCCCCTATGATCACGAAATCCATCACAATGACTTCTTTGTCCCCAAAGTAGGAAAAGTATACCTGTTGGCCCTGGATGAGCAGAAAGCCACCAAGGACTTTATTGAAGAAAACCTCGATTGCAGAAAGATCTGCTCCTCAAACTTCCTCCAAGCAGTGCCCTTCTTCTTCATCAAAAAGAAGAATGGCAAACTCCACCCCTGCCAAGACTACCAATACCTGAATGAACACACCATTCAGGATGCCTACCCCCTTCCCCTAGTTTCCAACCTCATTGACAAGTTAAAAGATGTGAAGGTCTTTACCAAGTTCGATGTCTGATGGGGGTACAACAATGTTAGAATCAAGGACAGCAACCAATGGAAAGCTGCCTTCATCACACACAATGGCCTGTTTGAACCTCTCGTCATGTTCTTTGAACTCACAAACTCCCCTGCCATGTTCCAACAATTCATGAATAACTCATTTAGGGACATGATTGCTGAGGAATGGCTCATCATCTACATGGACAACCTCTTCATCTTCTCTCCTGACCCAGAACTCCATGAAGAGCGAACCAAATGTGTCCTGTGAAGAATGCAAGAACTCGACCTGCACTTGAAACTCAAAAAGTGCACCTTCACCACCTCCGAGGTGGAGTACCTCGAAATGATTGTAAAACCTGGACAGATCACCATGGACCCTGTCAAGCTCGATGGGATTGCTGCCTGGCCTACCCCGCTGAAAGTCAAAGATGTCCACTCCTTCCTTGGATTTTCCAACTTCTACCAGCGATTCATAGACAATTACTTCTCTGTCACTTGTCCCCTGATAGATCTTACGAAAAAGAATCTTTCTTGAGACTGGATCCTTGCATGCCAGAAAACCTTCAATGAGCTGAAAGCTCTCTTCCTGTCAAAGCCTATCCTCCACCTCCCCAACACCTCCCAACCCTTCGCCATGATGACTGATGCATCAAAGTTTGCCACTGGAGCAATTCTGCCTCAAACTGATACCAACAGAGATTGGCACCCCTGCTCATACCTCTCACAATCTTTCTTTCCTGCTGAGATAAACTATGACATCTATGATTGTGAACTCCTCACAATAATCTGAGCCCTGAAGGCCTGGAGGCACTACCTCTCTGGCTCCCCTTTCTCTGTCCAAGCATTCACTGATCACAAAAGCCTGACATACTTCTGTCAACCCCAGAATGTGAATTGTTGACAAGCATGATGGCTTCTTGACCTTGCAGACTTTGACCTGAAAATGGTCCACATCCCAGATTCCCAGCTCACTGCCCCAGACGCCCTCTTCCATTGCCCCAATCTTATTGTTGACGAAGAAGACAATGCAGGAACAACCCTACTTTCAGATTCCCTCTTCATCAACCTCATTGACTCCTCTTTGGCAGGCAAACTTGCCTCCTCATTCTCAGACCCCTTCATTCTCCAAGCTCTCCAAGCACTACAAGGAGAGGTATCCCCTGCATTCCATTCCTGTCTCTCAGATTGGTCTTACTTCAAAGGAGTTCTCTTGTATAAAGGACATATCTGTGTCCCTCCCACCAACAACCTCCGTCATGAGGTACTCACTCATTGCCATGATCACAAGACCGCCAGACACCCTGGATATTTGAAAACCTGTTAACTCATGTCCACCGAATTTTGGTGGCCTGGACTTGCCCAATACATGAGAAAGTACATAGAAGGCTGCACAGTTTGCCAACAGAATAAATCAAACACCCATCCCACCATTCCCCTGCTAACGCCAATCAAATCCTTGTACACACGCCCATTCCAGCAGATCCTGTGTGATCTCATCACAGATCTCTCTGCTTCCTCCAGCTTTGATTCCCTGTTGGTCATGGTCAACCACAGGCTTACTAAGGGGGTAATTCTCTGCCCCACTAATAAAACCATCACTGCAGAGGGTGTTGTGACCCTCTTTTTTTACAAAGTGTTCCTTATATTCAGTCTTTACAACAAGATCATCTTGGACTGTGGGCCACAGTTTGCCCCTTCCTTTGTGAAAGAGCTGGGTCACCTCTTGAACTATGACCTTTCCCTGTCTACTGCCTATCATTCCCAGTTGGATGGTGAGACTGAACATGTCAACCAGGAAGTTGAGACATACCTTCAGATCTTCTGTGGTGCAAACCCTGATTCCTAGTTGGACCAGATCACCCATGCTGAATTTGCGCACAACCACTGCCCCCACTCTGTCACCAGCAAGTCGCCATTTTATCTCATGATGGGCTATGAACCCCATGCCCTACCTGTCATCCTCCCCAACTCCTCGCTCCCTGCTATAGATCTTCATTTGAAATCCTTGCCTGCAATGAGGGATGAAGCCCTCACAGCTCACGAACTTGCATGCCAAGTCATGGCATTACGAAATAAATGATTGTTCACCCCATTCTTCAAAGGGAATAAGGTTTGGCTTGAAGCCAAGAACCTCCGTCATTTTGTGACAAACCCAAAGTTTGCACCAAAAATGAAAGGACCCTTCATGATTACTAAAGTACTGTCCCTGATTACATATCAACTCTATCTTCCACAGACATGGAAGATACACCCTGTATTCCATGCCTTCCTTCTTTTCCCTTACAGAGAAAACACTGTCCACAGCAAGAACTTTCCAAAAACCCCACCAGAACTTGTAGAGGGTGAGGAAGAGTATGAAATAGAGAAAATATTAAAACATCACAGTGTGCCATCTTCACACACATTCCTGATCTGTTGGAAAGGGTATTCAGCCGAAGAATCCCAGAATGGAACTTGAAACATTCCCAGTCTGCCTTAGATAGATATAAAAACCTCCACCCTCTCACTTTTCCCTCTTACACTCTCTCAGAAATACTGTCACTCAGAAACAAAAACTGTCTCAGAAAATAAAGTCATGTCTTTGTCTCCTTCCATTGTCTCCTCCACTCTCATAGAAACTATCTCATCCCCTTTGTCTATTTCCCCTAGCACCTTAGAACCTTCCTTCACTGTCACCACCCCTGGCTGGACTACTACCACATTCCCTGATGGTGAACCTGTCCACGTCATCTCTGGTGCTGACATGCCTGCTTGGCACCACTCCCAAGTCGGGAACACAATCACCACTTCCATTCCTACCATCATTACACCAGCCATAGCCACTGTCCCTCCTCATCCAGTGGCTTCAGTCACCATCCCTCCCTTTGCCTACAACCTCTGCCAGGAACTTTCTGGAAACAACTACCTCAGACTGATGACTGAGCAACTGGTCAATCTCCACCTTTCCACCACCATAAATTCCCATCTCGACATCATTTTCCCGCTATACCTACTTTATCACAGCTTCCTCCAGAATCAATGACTCTCTCTCATGGCTGAGGACCTCCTCACCCCTGTAATCACTGATTGGGATGCCTCCCATATTGGCCAATGTCTTGGAGATATCCATGAGCTGAAAGGACTAATCATGATGATGATGCACCAACTGGAGATGGGGGAATTCCTTGAAGATGTAGATTGTTATCTACAGGACCTCACTGAGTCCCAAACACCTCACACCCCTTCTGCATCCTCAGAACCATTAACCCCTGCAGAAATTGCCACCGTGGAACATGTGAAAGCCCACTGGACTGGGAATGAAGGAGCTACTCCTCTTTCCCTGTCTTACCCACGATATGGTGAGGCATGCTATCTCTGCCACTGCTTGGGCCATCAGAGGATCTTCTGCCCAAACCACGAATGCCCCATCTGTGTCATATCCTATCAACTCCGACCTCCGGAACACAACTCCGCTCATACCTCCGGCACACCCTCTGTCAAATATGTACCTCTGCAACTCTGGACCACTCATAGATCTCCTTACGTATGTTCCTTATTCTGTATATAGTTTAGTCTCGCTCCTCTGTTCCCTCCGACGCTGTGTAGCACAGCTCCAGCTCATTCCTGGCCTGGAGCACAGCTCCAGCACTCAGACATCCGACCTCCATCTTATATATCTACATAGCCCTCCGTTACTAATTTACAGTGACTCTGACGTATATATACTCCGACTTCTGTATGTAGATACTTTAGCCTGAATATCACCTTAGACCACTCCTCCCATCTTCTCCGGTTTCCTCTGATGCGTCTCCAACCAAGAAGGCTATGACAGTGCTAGGGCGCGACACACAAGTCCTGCGCCAAGCCCTCACCCCTCTGGACATGATCCTCTGGACCTCCAGCCATCTCCAGCCATTCGATCCCCTTGACCTCCGATCTCCGACCAGAGTTTGAGCGGAGGACATCCAGTCTTAACAATCTGCCACAACATCACTCCTGGACACACCCAGGCATGTTGCCCTTTTCGCCAGTGCCAACCAACCTCACCCTCATTGAGTTCTCCACCATCATCTCACAGCTTGAGAGGCTCACCATCTAGACAATGTGGCACTGGTTATACTCTGACCACTCACCCTACCCACACAAGATGAGGAATGTTTGGACAACCTATTCCAATCCCTTCGCCTAGATGATCTGCTTCCCCTTGCCATTTGCCACCTGATGGAGATGAGGACTATACTGCAGAAGAAATGGCCAACATGACCGGTTCTCCCAGAGGAGGGCATTACCTCAATATTTAAGTCCTTCATTGCAGTCTTGGACATAGTAAGGGGGTAATGTTATGATCAGCCCCTTTTTCCTCTCTCTGCTTCCATATGCATGGGTACAAGTCCCAACTAGGACATTCTTTTCTTTTCATCACTGACTACAATATCATGACTCACTATCCAATTTTCATCGCATTCTACACAATTCCATTTGCTTAGTAAGTGACTCCATCTTTACTTATAAACTCACCTTCCTGTACTTGTATCTCTAAGCTAGACCTCCCCTTCATGTACCTCAATACACTCAGGTCTTTGCTCCACTCTTCATTCCTTGCCTTAGTCCCCTGTCAGAAACTCCTTGCTCTTTGAGACTTCATAGCGCTCTTGAGGCTATGCTATTCGAAGAGGAAACACTCTTGTTCACCTCGAGACGATCAATCTCAGAGGAAGTCTACTCTTCAATGTTCAATCATTGAGATAGAACAAGCAGAAAGCCTTGTTCTCCTAGAACCCCAGTACTTTGTCCTCAAAGAATGTCTTGCCACATTCTCCTTCAGTCCAAGTCCTCCTAGACCCACCTAAGGGGCTACGCCGATCTCTATCCATGGTAGTCATAACATGGGACTTCTGTGTCATGCCCCTGCACTGCCATGGCCTTTGTTGACAGAGATGCATCAGAGGTGTTTTAGAGAAGAACAGAGGACTGTCTAAGTTGATATTCAGCCTAAGGGATCTATGTACAAGATACAGGCCTTATGTATATGAAGGAAAATGTGGATTAGTAATGAAGGCTGGATGACTAAGTAATTGGAGGTCAGATAAGTATATGCTGGAGCTGTGCAACATAGCATTGGAAGAAAGAGAGGTGAGACCAAACTAAGTATAAGGCAAGAGGGAAATATAATATCACATACAATGGAGGTCCAGTGGAGTGAAGATGTAAATAGACAGAGAATTCAGGAGGGATGAGCAGAGTTGTGTTGGAGACATCTTCAGAGTCACCAGCAGTACCCTGGTTAGATCAGGACTTCTTTTGAAGCTAGGAGGTAAAGTTCCTTATCCAATTCTCTATTCAGATGCAATGGATACATTCATTTGGTTCAACTTCAAGTTGTGTTTTGCAGTGAGGGAAATGATGGTTCATACAGAGTCCAGTTTTCCTACCAGAATGAATACCTCCTGGTAGTTGACCCCTTCTTTTTGAGTAAAGCCATGTGTAACTATTCTGACTTTGTAGCAATCAAATTTTTATGTGGAATATGGGCTTGGAAGTGATAGATTTTACTCTGGTTGGAGTTGGTACTGTTTTGGATATATGGTTTATGTTTAGGCTTAGAAGCTCTTCCTTCACAGTGGATCTTCACAAGTTGGTATTCAAATGTGTGTATGCCTCCTTGATGGGGCTTGAAAGGTCTTCTCCAGCTGATGTATGGGCTACTCTGGTGAGGATTTGATTGTGGAGTTCTTCCTCTGTGCTGTAAAAACATGCCTGAAATAACCAGGGCACTGTTGAAGGAGTTGACATCCATTCCAGACTCTGAAAGCACAACTTTCACTTTGGCTTTTTCTGTGTCATTCTCTATTTGTGCCATCATTTGCATTTCTGCTTCTAGTATTTGTGGGTAATCATGATTTTTGTTAGCTAGTTGGTATACACAGTTACTTCTATGAACTCTGGTGATGCTTTTGTAGGTGGTGATGTCAGAGTTAAATGCTATGAGGGGCTTGGAGTAGAAGTCAGAGGTCATTTTGGAGGGTGTATGTGGAGCTGGCTGAGTTGCTCTGTTAGGTTGGCAACTGTGATCTCTAGTGAAGGAGATGCTCTCACTGCTTTCAGAGGTGGTATATTGTCACAGTCTTTATCAGAGTTGTTAATCATTGTTTTGGAGTGGTAAGTGGAATTTGTGAGGGTGGGACCCTCCCACTGGTCCTTGGATGCATATTTCCAAGGGGCAGCCTCTGACTTCAAAATGGTTCCAGACTCATTGAATGTAACATGTCAACTGGAGATGATGGTCTGCCATTCTAGATCTAGAAGTTTGTAGGCCTGTTGTTCATGAGTGTATCTGAGCAGAACACAATTTCACCCAGGTGGTTGAAACTTGCCTTTGTGCGGTTCCTTTGGAATGAGGGAATAGGCAAGGCATTCAAAAGGGTGGACCTTGAAGGAGTTGGCCTGTTGATTGAACAGTTTTTGAAAGGGAGTGTCTCCTCCAAGAGTGGAGATTAGACTCTAGGCTGTAATGTATGCAGCAGTGGACATAGTGTCAGTCCAGAAAATCTTGGGGAGTTTGGAGTCTTCCAGCATGGAGTTTGCAAGGAGAGTGTGTTTGGTTCATTTGTTCCACTAGACTGTTTTGTTCAGGAGTGTATGAAGTGGAGGTTTCAAGAAGCATTCTGTCATTTTGGAGTGTGTTCTTGAGTTCCATGTTTGCATACTCACTGTCTCCATTGCTCCTGAGAAAATGGACATGTGGTTCAGAGGGGTGCTCTGAGCCTATCTCCATGCAGAAGAGGACCTTCATGTTAGACCTCCATTTCTTGTAGGTGTTGTGGATGTTACTTTTTCATTTCAGAAAGTAGATCCAAGGAAAGTGGAAGAAATAATCAACAATGAGGAGCCAGTATCAGTGGCTTTTCCAAGATTGTGGAGATATCAGACCTCTGACATTCAAATAGACAATCTGCAAAAGTTTTGAGGCCATTGTTCAGTCTGAGATTCAAGAGGGATTCTTTTCATTTTTCTAATGGTATATAATTCACAGGGCTCTAGTATTCCAGAAGTCTTATTGAAGCCTTGGAGTTGCCTTCATTTGACCATGCTTTGTATGTGGAGTATTGTAATATGGTCCAAGCATTGATGGAGTAAGCATATGTTAATGATGGTTAAGCTTAGTTCCAGAAATTTCTGCAGAGTTGCTTTGCCATGATATAGGCCATTTGCATAGAATTCAGTAAGGATGATCTTAGGCCTTCTTTTTACAGAGCAGGTGATGGAGTTTGCAGGGAAGAAAGTAGCTATACCTGCTTTTGCTAGTTTCAGGATGGAAATAAAGGAGAGCATGAACTCCAGAATGTGTAGTACATCACTAAGTGTTATTTCATAACATTGCCCCTTAACATGGCTCTGAAGGATAATTATTCTAATTCCTATGGTGCTGATGGTGAAATCATCACTAAATTTGATCTTTTAGGAGTGAATGTGTGTGGAGGGAGGAATGGGGGAGGGGTAAGTGTGGAGTAGGTATGGAATTGTTTCCAGTGTGGAACCATGTGCCAAATGACTCCAGAGTCTATAACAATGGGGTTTGTCAGAGTTCAGCTTATTGAATGTGATATAGGCATGAATTCATTTGTATAGAGTATGGTCTACATGTTTTCTACCTATGTTTGTGCATTCCATATCTCCAGGTCTGGAGTATGATGTAAGTATTTCCCACTTTGTTTGCCTTTTCTTTGTATTTCTCCTTTAACTAATCTGGCCAATGCTCTCATTGCCTATACTCTGTTGTGTTGTGACTGTTCATTTTGAGGTACTCACACCACATCCCTCTCAACTTCTTCTTCCATTCCATTTTGGCAATGTGGGCAGAGTCAGGCTTTCTTGGATAGGATGTGGATCTCAATGGCATTGAAAGTTGGCTTGTCATTCACTGTGGAGTTAATGACAGAGGAAGTAAAAGTATCCCACTCTAGAGTGTGTGGGAGTGAGTTGAGTAGGATGAACATGAGCATTTTGCTGTCTACACTAAGTTTCATTGTGCCAAGGTGGAACTTGAGCATCCAGAGGGAAGTGATGTGATCAGAGACATCAGACTTGCCATCCAATTCAGAGAGGAAAAGCTGTTAGAAGGAATAAAAGGTGGAGGCAAGGTCAGAGATTTCATGAAGTGTGACAAGATGATCAAAAAGTGCTTTTTGTTATGCTTGGCCTGGGTAGAGACAAGTGTAAACCTTGATAAAGACTAGGGCCAAGGGTTTGAGATTATAGTGAGATATTCATTGAATCAAGGGAGTCAAGAGCAAACATGGCAAGGTGTTTGGTGAGAATTCAAGGGTTCAAAGGTATTGTTAAGACCGGATCTCCTCCACTCAAACTCTGGTCGAAGATCAAAGGTCGAGGGGATCGAATGGCCGGAGATGGCCAGAGGTCTGGAGGATCACGTCTGGAGGGGTGAAGGCTTGGCGCAGGACTTGTGTGTCACAACCTAGCACTGTCACGGCCTTCTTGGTCAGAGACACATCAGAGAGAACCGGAGAAGATATGTAGGAGGAGTGATTTAAGGTGATATTCAGGCTAAGGTATCTACATACAGAAGTTGGAGTATATATACGTCGGAGTGACTGCAGATTAGTAATGGAGGGCTATGTAGATATATAAGATGGAGGTCAGATGTCTGAGTGACAGAGCTGTGCTCTGGGCCAGGAACGAGCTGGAGCTGTGCTACACAGCGTCGGAGAGAACAGAGGGGCAAGACTATACTAAATAGAGAACAAGAGACATACATAAGTAAATCTAAGAGGGGTCTGGAGTTACGGAGTTGCATAATTGGTGAGGAATCACCAGAGGGATGAGCAGAGTTGGGTTCTGGAGGTCGGAGTTGACTCGGTTGGATTCCAGGATATGACAGGTATGAGGTGAATGTATATTCAAATGTTCATCAAGGACAACTATTGTGCCTGAGAATTAAGGTCCAATGTTGTATGGTGTAGGAAACAGGAGTTCCCTACAGTGATATCCGGAGTTTTCCCACGGTCCGATACCCCCTATCCTGCGCTCCTACCAAACCTGAGACTGTCCTACTGCCATTTGTCCCAACCCAAGTCAAGCCAGTTGAAGCTCAAGGGTTAGTTTTGAACCCAATGTCCAGACCTGAGTTCCTGCACCTTGAAACCTGTTTCCACACTCAGGTTTGGTCAGGTTTTTGTCCTTTTCATGTTTTCTTTACTGTACTTCGTTCAGGTATGCCTGGATTAGACTTTTGGACCTAGGAATTAGTTTCTAGACAGTGTGCAAGTAACCACCATCATTCCTAAGCCTTTAAGTCCGATTCTCTAGTCTTTTTCCTGCATTTTCCTGCAAGTTCCCCTCAAGTCCTGCAATAAAAGTTGGTTTTCTAGCCCTATCAAATGGGGGAAAGCCAGACTCAAGTTTTCCAG
>JBBPTO010002151.1:0-11876 GCA_038094155.1 Pulveroboletus cf. aberrans
GATCGGGAGTACATCGTCCGACGAGCGATGTATCCGGCCCCGCCGGGGTCACCGCGGCCCAGCTTGGGGTGGCGTGGGAACGAGGTCACCGCGCGTCACCGCGGTGGCCACCAGGGGCCGAGTACATATATGTCCAATTCCCACCCTATGCCATAGCCCGAGTTCGAGAAAATCATCACGCAACTGGATGACCCTGCACTTTGTCCCAGATCCCAGATATTCACTCTCGACGTCAACGATCACACAACGTCGCTCTGTACCATGTTTCGCAGAACAAGATCAGGCGCTCACAGGCCATATGCACGACACAATGTTCAGTCCGCGCATACTTCCTCGTTTTGGTCTTCTTCATTCAAGGTACGTTTGTACAATCCATCTACTCTTCCCTCCACTCGCAATGTATCCTAAAGAATGAATTTCCATCATCTCCTGAAAAGTGCGTACGTGGAAATTACGCATGGCAGAGTCTGGTCCCATTGGTTGGAAGCGTCAACCGACCATATCGCTCAAGTATGCCGCTTCCAAGAACAGAAACGACGCGCAAATTTGCTTCCAAGTCATCGTTGGTTGCATCCGCCTTGGATATCACGCAGGGATGAGAATAATGCCTCCGACGAACAGGACAGCCATGAGCCTGTGAGTCATGGTGATCAAGCTCAACTCGTCCTTTTCTATCTTTTGTTGCTGACGACAATGGACAATGGGCGCACAACTGCCCGACAAGGGATTGTCCGGAGGGGGCCGTTGTCGGCCCAGGACATGTCATCCTCCGTGTACCCTGATCGTCCGCCGGTAGTCAACAATCGGACTTGGGTTAGGCAATAACGGTTGGTCCACAGGGGACCCCAAGCAGCGCATACGTCAAGCAACCCTCGATGGTCGCAACTGGTGGCAATCCATGTGTGTATCGCGGTGTCGTGTCACGAGTTGCAAGGAAGAAAGCGACCACAACTTTGAAGGTGGGCGAACTGACAAGTGGGTGGATGCACAAACACGACCCTGCGCAACGTACTATATATTTCTACTGGGATGACTACACTGATTCCCTCGGTCAGTTGATTCGGAGCGATGAGTAAAGAACAACAGGTTGGAAAAAGTGCACAACTACGATCTGTCAAAGCACGTCCAGGATCCGTACGCGATCGATCAACTCGTTCAACGCCGTTTCCTCCTGTATCTGCACTCTGATCGTGCTCTCCGCAGCGACCCTCCTATATTCCTCTACATTGTGACGAGTCCGCGCAAATAATATCCCGCCGAAAGGCTGTCGGAGGCGTGCGATGAACTCAAGGGCTTGCGTTTGCTTTTCTGCCTCCGAAATGGATGGAGCGGACAGGAGGGACAACACATCTGAAGGTGGGGATAACACATCTGGAGGGCGGGATAACACATCTGGAGGCCGTGCGCCAAATGTGCGTCCAAAGCGCGAAATGAACCGCGCTGCAACCGTTTTCTTGATCACAAACTCCGTGTTCAAAGGATCGGGAAAAGGTGTTGAATCCACGGCGGAAGATGACGAGCCATCAGGTGGTTCCTCCTCAACCATCTCCAACGTGCCAGTGCCTCCGACAGGTCGTCTGTCGAGTAAATAGTCAATCCATGGATGAACGAGGACCAGCGAGGCGAGTCGAGACAGGTCTTCCGTGGTGTCAATCGTGACGACCCCGAGTCCAGCCACCTTGGCACGGAATACATATCCTGCCTCTTTTTGAACGCTTGATAACGGACCGAGTCTGAATGTGAGACATGGAAGCTTCATTCGACGGTCGGAAAACGATGGGACAGGAAGATCGTGAAGTCTATTGTACAGCTGGGTGACGAGGATGGAATCGAGCGCAGACGCACGCAACTTGGTAGTGAGCGCGTCCAACTCAAGACCTTTGATCGGCGGCGGAATATGAGTTGTCGGAAGTTGGCGGAACACGGTGATGCTCGCCGGAAGGCAACTATTGAAGCTGCCAGACTTGCCGACCCACGCAAGGATGCTCGTGTCTCCCGAGCTTGCCAATAGTTGAGCCAATAGTTTCCCGAGTGCCTTGTCTCCCTCTCCGTACACAACCGGCATTGAAGTTGAAAATATTCCGAGGAGAGAATAAGCTGAATCCTCGACAAATGTTGTCTCTCGTCGTGAAGCGAGACAAAGCTTTTCGCGGATGTCGTCTAAACCCGGTCGGAGCGACATCAGGGCCTGCGTGGAGATGCCTGTTGCCTCTTCCATCTCGGCGAGGATTTCAGTTGACTCCTTGTGGTTGGGAATGTCGAGATCGAGGTAAGGCTTCCAGTCTTCAGTGTAGAATCGAATTACTTTCGAGGCATGATATTCTTGGAATGTCCATGCGCGAGTGTTCCAAATGCTCTTGACGAGGGCACCGCGTTGTGATGAAGAAGGAACCCCGCGAAGAAAGACGATCGTCAGGGACGAGCCCTCGTACCACTTGAACATGGTGACGAGAGCTTCCTGGAGGACAAAGTGATCTCCCTTGTTTATACAACAGGTGTCACTCCAGGCCCAATTGAACCCTGCTTCCCGCACGATCTTACAGAACATCTGTAGCTTGTCGTGTGTAGGAGACTCCTCCAGATCATATACCACAACATGAACGACTTTGTCGAAAAGAGGTTCGTTTGCCTCCCATTTGTGTGAAAACGTGGCATAACGATAGTACTCGTCGACTGCCTGTTGGATGCGCGCATGGTCAACCTCTGTGGTCATGGAAACGATGAGGTCCACGAAATTCGGCGAAGATTCAAATGCAGCAGCCTGCTCAGTTTTGTCGCAGAGACAACCTGAAATCGTATTCACGAGGACCCGTGGCCATTCACGAATGGAATCCTGGATGGCCTTGTGGATTGTTTCCCTCGTCTCGACATAAAGGTCCCAGCGGACTGCAAATTCTGTCAGTCGATAGGCCCTTGCGTGAAATAAATTTCCTTACCACGAATCGCTGGATTTGCCGACTGTTCCATTTTCGAAAGCATCATTTGAAATGCCTCCAACATCTCTTGATGACGACCTTCCCCTCGTAATGCCACACACTTCCGCTCGTAGCCCCATGGAGATGACGGATCAATTTTGATGACCTAGTGCAGCTGTTATCCAGATGATCCGGAGAAAGACAAAAGGGAATACCTCATTCGCATCACTCAATGAGTCTATCCAAAATTTCTGTGCTGCATGAGCCGCACTCCGCTTGACCAGAATATTTTGTGCGGTAGCAGGATCCAGTGACAACGCGGCCGAATATTGGGAGATTGCCTCGTTGTACTGTCGTGCATTCACTGCAGCATCCCCTTTGTCCACCAGCTTCTCCAAGCAATCTCGTTTAAAGTCTGGCACACACCGGTCATATGAACGAGTACTTTGACAAAGAACTTACAACCGCTCACCGCTAAACCACTGCTTCTCCTCATCATACATACTCTCCTCTGGGATCTCATCCATCAATTGGCGGATACACTCGCTGACATTGATGGTGTGACATATCGTCTTCAAATGCTCGCACACGGCCCGGAATATCATGAATCTCGGAACTGTGAACTATGAGTCAACAGGATCAGGACCACAGAGTACACCGAAGCGAAATAAGGCACTCACGCTGGTTGCAGCAATCAGAGCATCATTCCATGAAGCGGATGCCATTGATACTTTTGCCCACTCTTCCAGAAGTCGTGTCGCTGTCGGTGGATCGAGAGGCGGAGGCTGGGAGGCATTCGACGTTGCAACACGGGGGACCGAGAGGCACCGTCGTGCGAAATCTGGCGGAAAGCGTTATATATGCAGTAGTGGTCATGCAGGCAAATTATAACCTCACCAGCAATCCATTCAGTAACGGATCCCATTACACCAGCGCCTTTATTAATAATCCCAATCACGTCCAACAGACATTCCCCAGCCTCGTTCATGTGATCATTTGCGTAGAGAGCTTCACAAAGGCGCTGTCGAATGGTGAGATTGAGTTGATCGAAGTTCCAACCAAACAGCTGACAGCATCGTTGAGTCTTTGTTCGAAACTCCTGAGATAGTCTTACTAATGAAATGGTATTGGGGGGCAGGACCGTGTCGTATTGTGCTCGTTCCGTTGCAGATTTGAACATTTCTATCGCACCCTCGGAGTCCCTGCCCTTAACGCATGCGTCGCCGAGGAGAAGATACATGTACGCCTATCTGAGAGATTAATGGTGCGATTTGCTGTACAGTAGGACATCAGATACGTGCCTGAATCAGAGAGCATTCTCGCTTGAATTTTGCCATGGCGATGATTTCATCCATGCGTAACATGGCGTCATCGTGTTCCTTGGCCATGAATACGATAATGGCCTAAGCAGCATGAGTGACCGAGGAAGAGCTGAGGTGAAAGACTCACCTTGACGATCAAAAGAAAGGTGATGTGTTTTGGATCACAGCATGCGAACGCGATATCGCATGTCCGAAAAGCGGCATGCCTCTCTCCCTTGTTGACGAGTGCTATACTCTTGGCAACATGCGCGAAGAGGGATGGCTGAATTTTGATGGACTTTTCGCAGGTAAGCATTGATGTTGATGAACAGCATACCACATACCTGTTCTGCATCAATGATGGCATCGTCCCAATGTCCCAGACGTGTTCTAACGAGAGCTCGACATGCGAGTAAATGAAAATTTGGATTGGGAGATGCGTGGAGTGCCGCAATCATAGAGGCTTCCGCATCCTTGAGCTGGTTTTGCCTCCACGAGTCGAGAAGGTCATTGTTGACTGAAAACGTCGGCTCCTAGGGGATTGATCATAGAAGAAAAGAGACAGGGAACGGAAATTGTCTGAGGCTTACTGGGAGCAAATGCTCCACCGTGATTTTCCCGCCCCTTCCGCCAGTCGCGATGAAATGGCCCTCGGGAGAGACCGTCATTGATGATATGTTATGAGAGTATTCGATGAGATTCAGCTGGCGGTGTGTTGAAGTGTCCCAAATGGTGATAGTTTGGTTTTTAGAGTATGCGATAATTGGCCTTTGCCGTAGCGATGCAATGGACGTCTCGTATGTCGAAGTGGGAACTGGCCATTCAGAGATAGTGAGTCCTGTGGATGCGTCGAGTTGCCTGATTGTATCACGCAGGTTGACAAAGAGGTGGTCATTGAACGAGAGATTCCTGTTGTTGGTGCCTAAGGGCATTTTTTCAACCAAGACGTCCACAAGCAACCGGCCATCCTGGGCGTCCCAGACTCGAATCGCCTTTGTCGTGGTTGTCGCGATGCGGTCTCCTTGTGGCGAGTATTTCGCTGCGATCACCCGATCACCGTGCTCGAGTTTGTGCACTTTTTCGTGAGTTTCGACGTTCCAGATGGTGGCTGTGCCTATTTCCGATCCGACGACGAGCCGAGTCGACTCGGGTGAGAAATCGACTGCGTTGACCCAGTCCCCCTCGTCGTATTCCCAGATTTTTTCGTGTGTCCTCGCGTCCCACATAAACAGCCCGTCCAATGTCCCCGTTGCAATCCACCGGCCGTCTTTCGAGACAGCGAGACACATGAGCCATTCCGCCAAGTCCAATCTTGCCACTTCCTGCCCGTCTCCCACACGCCAGAGTCGAACCCCATTCTGGTCCCCGCTCACGAGGTACTCGCCATGTTCAGAAAATGCCAAAGCAAGAATGTCGTCGCCAGTGTCGATTTTGACACGGTCAGAGTCCCCTTGTCCTATCATCAGCACATGTGCAACCTCGGCCAGCAGCGCTCACCAATCATCCTCGGTGCCGTGCTATCGTTGGTGTAGGGAACAATGGAGAATGTCAACGAAAAAGGTGTGTCCTGCGGGCCTTCCGTGCACACGTTGCTCATCCCTGATATAGTCTCACTCCGCCACCTCGTGTCTTGGCCAGATGACCATGATAGATAAGCCTGGGTAAGCATCTCCAATTCCCACCTTGCCCCCCAGAGACCCGAGTTGGAAAAATTCCCGCAACTGGATGACCCTGCACTCCCTCCCGAATCACGGATATTCACTCTCGATACCAACAATCACACAACGTCGCTCTGGACCATGTTTCGCAAGCAAGATGAAGCTCTCACCAGCTATATGCGCGACACAACGTTCAGTCCGCGCATACTTCCTTGTCTTAGTCTTCATTCATGGTGCGCTTGTACAATCCATTTCCTCTTCTCAACTCACAACGTACCAGAATGGACTCCCACTATCCCTTGGACAGTGCGTATGTGGGAAATGTCGTGGGGCAGAGTCGGGTTTCATTTGTAGGAAGTGTCAACTGCTACATCGCTCAAGTATGCCGGTTCCAAGAACAGAAACGATGCGCATTTTTACTTTCGCAGCCACCTTGGGCATCACGGAGGGATGAGAATAATACCTCCGACGAACAAGACAGCCGTCTCCCACGTGCTTTACTGCCCAAACCAGACCTCAGATATCTCGAAGTGATAAGCGACATTCGTTGCAATATCAATATATATCCAACACACGGATGCGTAGCCGCGATTGTGGGCTGATAGTGAACCTGGATGTGATCAATCATGCATGTCGCGGGAAGGAGGATGCACAGATTTGTGGTTCCATAGTGAGTCCCTCCACTCATGCGGTATCCCTAGATGATATGAAATTGGGTCACGGTCATGAGGTCGTCAAGGCGAACATGCTACAAAAATGCGCGTCACGGGGAGTTCGGACCTTAATACGTGGCGCCCATGCTCACGCCGACAATGGTGCCTCGACTCTTGCTCTTCTCGGTCATTCATGAGGTGGCTGACAAGCTCACCCAGTTGGCAATGGTACCCTCACAAACAGTGATCTTGTGCTCCACAACAGCAAGACGCTGGATGTCGATCCCTTCCATTCTTACCATGTCCCACCCGTCTTCTACATACCAGAGTCGATTCCATCATAGTCGCCCTTCAAAAGGTAATCACCATTTTCACAGAATTCCGATGCCTTAACCATCTGCTTGCCAGCATCGAGTTCCACGCGGGCAGTGCGCCCTTGTCATGCAATCAGTATAGGTGCAGCCACAGATCGTCAGCGCGCACCAGTCATCTAAGATCTTCTAGCAGGGCGTTGGAGAGAGTCGACGAACAAGGTATGTTCCATGTGCCCTTCTGCACCGCATGTACACCTTCCTCATTTGCTACTCACGTTCCGCCGCCTCGTGTTGGTAGATCAGCCCAGGCCACATGTCCTCGGAGAGTAACCCGTAGCAAGGATGGTTGACCTTTAGACAACGATGTCTAATCACTCTTGTTGCAAGTCAGCTCACTCCAAGAAGCTGTTAGGTTCAGGACACAGGTATCCCGTTGTCCTCGTGGCATTTCAGACATTCCGCCGCATTGACCTTAATTCGTCTCTCCAACAATGCTCTCATCGCAGCCTCCATGCTGGACAACCCGCTGTCGATCGACTGCACAGATGACGCTGTGGAGAGCGCTCGTGCAGGCGGTCTGGACCGCTTCTGCCTGGTAACGACCCCTTTCTCCCGACTGAGCGTGCTCGAGGTCGTGGTCGAAGCCAGCGAGGGCACTCTTCGGGGGCTCGTCATGCTGCGTCTGTACTGCGTCGTGCCTCTCGAACGGAGAGTTCATTTTGGACGAGAAGGATGTTCTGCATCACGGAGTCGACTCAACCGATCATGATCTTTGCGTCAGCGTGACGTCTCCAAAAAATTGTTTATCATACGAAGTTTTCTCCCAACCCTGCACGTGCTCTCTTGGACCAACAACCCGTTTGAGTGCGCTCTGCGCCGGGGCCCGAGCGAGGGTCGGCCGTCCAACACAGATCGTTTAGACGACGCAGAGGAAGTTGAAGACACGTAAGACGACCAAGTTCCGTGACAGCGGCATGAGACAGGCCATTCTCCGACACTGGAACTATATGCGGGACAGAGAGGTTGGTCAAACTCCTGCACGTGATGGAGGGCTGGCAGATAGTAACACGGTCTTGTATCCGTCTGCGCACCCGCATGCCGCCCTTTTGGATATCATCTGCGTCACGTCGGGGAACTGACTATGACTCTGCAACCATACCACGCGACCCACGAGTGCACAACCTACTAACATCGTGACTATGCTCCTCGTCAAAGTATGTCCAAAACCTGTATGCGGCCGATCAAGTCATTCAACGGCGTTCCTTCCTCTATCTGCACTTTGATCAAACTCTCTGCCGCGACCCTCCTGTATTCCTCCACGTTTTGGCACGTCGGCGTGAACAATAAGCCACTGAAAGGCAGCCTGAGGCGCGCAATGAATTCGATGGCCCATATTTCCTTTTCTATTTCTGAAACAGATGGAGCGGGCAGGGACCACAGAGAATGCGAAAGTGAAAGAAGGCTTTACACTGGCAGCAGCAGTCAGGATGTCCTTCCACGAAGTAATCGCCAATATTGCTTTCACCCATGCTGGTAAAAGCCATGTGGCGGGAGTTGCAGACATGTGACACTGCATCATTAATGGGCAGAGAGACAACGTCCAGTGAAATCTCTCCACAACTCTGAGGTCAACATGCATCAAAGCCATCATCTCTGCTCCAGAGCATCTTGGAGTTGGCTGTTTTACTTGGTAAGGTTCTCTTTCTTTTTTTGGACCTTATGTTTCCTATTTTGAACATCATATTGGAGTTGCATTGGAGTTCATATGCTCTACTCTCCATCATTATTTAGTCCATTTGTTTTTGTCTCACTCCCTCAGTTGTCCTGCCATTAGTGTGCAACAACTGAGTCTGGGCATCTCTGCCCCTCCACAGCACACTTACTCTGTCAGATATCACAGATGCACTTCTCAATATTATGCAACAAGCATCAGAAATAATGAATGTAGTAGATGCAAGGATGCATGACATAGTGTCATCATGTTCTTTAGCCATGAATACAATGATGGCCTAAGGATTAGAATTGTGAGTGAGCAAGGAATAGCTGAGCTGAAAGACCCACTTTTGACAAAATCTGTGCCCTATGAGGGGTAGAGATACTCAGACTACAGACATAAGTAAAGAAGAGTAAAGAAAAGTGTCTAAAGGGTTCACCTCAGCTGTTGCACAGTGGTGTAACAAGGCTATGGTGTAGTTTTCTTGCAGAATGGGATGGTAACAATAGAAGGTGGGATTGCAGAACTTGTGGTGATGAATAGCTACTGTGTGATCTTGCATTGCAACACTAGCACCTAAGATGACATATGTATGACACATGGTTTTACAAGACACTCACTTTGTATTGCAAAACTGCCAGGCCTGCAAGACTTGCAAGACTGTATCCATTCCCATCCAGGTGTGTGGTATTTTCTTGCAAAACAACCCAAAGTCCTCACCTTTCTAATTGCATCCCCAGGTCTGTATTGCATGTCAGACCTCATACAGGCCTGGAGCTTCACTGCTGACTTGCTTCTTTTTTCAGTACATCAACTATCCCTTTTCAATTGCTTTCTCTGACAGTCTTACAACACCACCAAGTCCTGCAAGATGGGAATCCCTGATTGCCATTCCAATTGTGTTCTTCTATTCATTCTGTAACAGTGTTTCTATTACAAGAAAAGACTGTATGCATGTAATACATCATCATGCATGTGGCATTTTCTTGCAATACATCACCCCACTCACTGCCAAGTTCTTTTTGCAGTACATCAATTATGATACAACTCAGAACCACTTAGGACTCTAGGCCACTTTCACTAGTCAAGGGAGAAGGGAAAATGAGTCAATGCCATAGATGCTGAGGAAAACACCAAGAGGACAAGACTGCCCTCTGGTGGCTGCATTCTTGTCTGTTATATACTATTCTACATGTTTGTACCTATTGTAGTCTAATCTAGATGTCCATGAGGAAACCATAAGGATTAGGTGCGGAGGAGGCATGGTGTGAAAGAATGGAAGATGATACATGTGTAGGGTAAGGGTATAAAATGATGGTAGAGTCATGGGTGATGCATGGAAGACATAGGAATATTCTAGGAGAGTCTGAAATGCATAGCATGACATACTGTATGAGTGGAAAGGGTTTACATGATGAAATACAAAGTTCCAGTTGGACTGTTGTGCTTCCAGTGCTTTTGAGGTTCTGGTTCCCATGGTTCTGAGCCTTCTGAGCTTTCACACTTCCAAGTTCCTGTGCTTCCAAGCTTTCCAAGCTTCTGAGTTTGGAAGCATCACTTCAGTGTGTCAAATATTCTAAGTGTGGTTGGAAGTGTCAAAAGGGTCAAAAATGTCGGAAGGGATGTGAAAGTGATTGTAACAAAATCTCTACATGACAGGAAAGTCTTGAAGCTTGTAGATTTGCCCAGAGACCATCAACCAGTGAAAGGGAGATGGGTTTTTGCTATCAGAACAGGCAATCATGTCAAAGCAAGATATGTTGCAAAAGGTTTCACACAAATCTTCAGTGTGGACTTGTTAAGACCAGATCTCCTCTGCTCAAACTCTGATTGGAGATCAGAGGTCAAAGGGGAGAAATGGCTGGAGATGGCTGGAGGTTCAGAGGGGTGAAGGCTTGATGCATGACTTGTGTGTCATGTCTCTGCACTGTCATGGCCTTCTTGGTTGGAGATGCATTGGAGAGTTTGGAGAGAGATTGGAAGAGAGAGTCTAAGATGATATTCAGGCTAAGGTATCTACATACAGAAGTTGGAGTATATATAGGTCGGAGTGACTGTGGATTAGTAATGGAGGGCTATGTAGATATGTAAGACGGAGGTCGGAGAGTCATATGCTGGAGCTGTGCTCTGGGCCAGGAATGAGCCAGAGCTGTGCTACACAGTGTCGGATGGAACAGAGAGGCAAGACTATACTAAATACAGAACAAGAGAAATATGTAAGTAAATCTAAGAGGAGACCAGAGTTGTGAAGTTGCATAATTGGTGAGGAATCACTGGAGGGATGAGTGGAGTTGGGTTCCAGAGATCAGAGTTGACTCAGTTGGATTCCAGGATATGACAGGACTATGAAAATACCTTTTTGCCTGTCACTCAATTTCAAACAGTCAGGTTCCTTCTAGCTCTAGCAGTGCTACATGATTGGGAAATATCAGTGCCAGATGTCAAAACAGCATTTCTGTATGGAGATCTTGATGGAGAGATCTACATGACACAACCAGAAGGCTTCATAGATTCCAGGAATTTCTCAAAAGTCTGTCTATTGAATAAAGCCATATATGGATTAAAACAAGCAATGCTCCAATGGAACAAGGCACTCCATGCTTCTCTTGTCAAATTTCGCTATCAAAGGCTATATGCTGATACTGGTGTTTACATAAAGAAGAAAGGAAAGATCTTTATCATCATCATGATATACATTGATGATGCACTTTTCATACACAGTGATAAAACACTAGTTCTCAAAGAAAAGGAATGTTTCATAAAGAGATGGAAATGCAAAGATCTTGGAGATGCAAAGGAATACCTATCCATGAGAATAACAAGAGATTGAATCAAGTGAACTCTTGTCCTTGACCAAATACCTATGCTAAAAAGGTTATCAAACACTTTGGTCAAGAGAACTGCAAAACAGTTACAACACCTTTGCCCTCTGGATATAACTATGCCATCAAAACAGGAAAAACCTGATTCCATGATTCAAAGCCTCTTTCAATCTGTAATAGGCTCACTTCTTTTTCTAATGCTCAGAACAAGACCAGACATTGCTTTTGCAGTAATCAAAATGTCACAGTTCTGTGCAAATCCAACAGAAGAACATTTACAGAAGGTGATATGGATAGTTTGCTATGTTTCTTCAATAAAGAATCTGTGCATCAAATACTCTGCAAACAGTCCTCAAAATGGTCTTATAGCATACTCTGATACAGACTGGGCTGGAGATGTAGAAACATCAAGATCCACCACTGGTTATGCTATATTTCTTGCAAATGGAATGATCTCATGGCTTTCAAGACAACAAAAATGTGTTAGACTCTTGTCCAC
>JBBPTO010002152.1:0-11863 GCA_038094155.1 Pulveroboletus cf. aberrans
TCTAGGTCATTCAACCTCTCTTCATCTGGAGCCCACTGTGAGGGGGCATTGTAGATGAGCCCCCATGGAACCCTCAGGCACATCCAAGGGCCTCTGCTCCAGAAAATGTTCATTCATCTCCTTTGCAACTGACATCTGACAGCTGGAAGCATTTCTACCTCAATCCAGTCTACATCTGCCACACATCAATCATTCAGAGAGGTTGAATGACCTAGACTGCTATATGTCTCTGGACAGGAAAATAGCAGGTCAGCAACACAAAGAAAGAAAATGAAGGGATGATTGGTTCATCCCAGGGGAAATTCGTAGAGTAGAGCTCCACAGAAGAGAACCACAGGACTTACAGGAGGCAAAATGGATGATGATCAGGAAGAGCTCCTATGCTTCAGACATGGCTAATGAGCACAGGACTTGATTCTTCACAGATCAGAAGAGAAGGATGAAGAGATGATCACAGACATGGCTGGATCACTGACAATGACAAAGAACTGAACTCGAGATGAATGGAAGATAGACAGCAGATAGATAGATGACAGATAGATAGATGATATTTTGTTCCATGTGAAACACAACTTTTATAGTCTGGGCACACCCAAGACTCTAAATACATGTAAAGAGCATGACCAAATTGAAAACCAGATCGTCAGATCAATGTATCCAGTGACCAGATTGATGAAACCAGATTGACTGGATGTACAAATGCTAGTGTCTGGTGTAGTGAAATGAAGGTTTGACTTACCAACAGGCAATGAATGAGGACAGATCAGATTGGATATGAGGACCGAATCATACAGGACACACCGGATATGCTGGATATGAGAACAGGGAACTACCATTCCCTACAGCAGCTCAGAAGGTTCATCAGGCTGCAAGGCAGGGTCGGAGACTTGGTTAGTGAATGTGCAATAATCGATATAAATGGGAAGTATTTCCCAATTGTCCATGCAGGGACTGGAGTAGTCAACTTGGCAGGCATAGTAAACGGAAAGTGACAGGGGAATGAGAGGGACTCCATGATATTGGTATGGGAGAGAGTAGATGAACTGTGGGGAAGGATGTTTGTTCAGCAAGGTGACAGCAAATGAATATGTATCATCTAGCCAATCCTCATGGTCATTCTCATCTGGAGGGTTGGACTCAGACAATGGACAGTGGGAGAGGCCATCAGCTCCAGTATGCTTATCAGTGGGAACGTGGACAAGATTGAAAGTGAAAAGCAGGATCCTGGCAATCCATCAGTTGATCACGGTGTTGGGTTGCAGGTTGGGATTGTTGATCATCCCCTTGATGTACTTGGCATCCATTTCTACTGTGAAGTTAGCGACTCCAAAAATGAAAATGTGGACTGCTCATAGAGCCCAAAAGAGCTCATACAACTTGAGCTTTGCCTGGGAATATCTGCTCTCTACCTCATTCAGAATCAGAGATCCAAAGCAGTTCGGATACCACTTCCCATCATCACCAACTTGGATCAGAATAAAACTGACTGTGGTCCGGGATGTGTCCACTGTAAGGACCACCTCCCATCCAGACTCATAATCCAGCAGATGGAGCTCAGGGGACTTCAATATCTCATTCTTCAGATGAGTAAATGCTCCCCTCTCAGGCTCACCCCAGACAAACAGGACATCTTTTCACATCAAATTGATCAACGCGTGGGAAATGGACACATAGTTTTGCATGAAGATTTGCAAAACACCACACATACTGAGAAATCCCTGTACTTCAGAGACCATTTTACACTCTGGCCAGTCCTGGATCTTCTGGACCCTGGCCTTGTGAGGGATCTGGCTTTCAAAGGTGCATTTGTGCCCAACAATGGTGGCATCCAGGGTGGTGAGTATGAACTTCTTGGCAGAGACAGTGGCACCAATAACCTCTAGGCAAGTCAGTACCTGGTTGACAATAAGGAGATATTCCCAAATGAAATGCCAGATTCCTGGATTTGCTGGGATGGTCTCATACAAACTGTCCAGTTTTAGGTACCGGGTCTTGCTTGACTTCATCAGGAGATTATTGATGAATGGCATTGTATGATGTGGGATCTTGTCTTGGAGGATAAATGCCATGTCAGCTTGATACACCTGTGTGGAGTTAGTATACCCCATATGGAGTGTTGTCAGTCAATGAGGTCTGAGAGGAGTAATGAAGGTTGTCATGTCCCAGGACTCGACATGCAAGGGCCATTGGTCATACCCTGCAAATAAGTCCATCATCATGTATACCATGTGTCCTGTGGAAGACTCCACCAGCTGCTTGATGAATGGGGGGACGAACGTGTCCTGCATAGTGACAGCGTTGAGTGGTTGAAGGTCATGGATGAGATGGAGACTTTTCTTGTCCTGCTTCAGAATGCAGAACCATCAAGAGGGGTAGGCAGCGGTTGAGGGCTCGTAAACTCTGGACACGATCTGATCTTTGATGATTTGAATAGCTTCTTGCTGCATTGCTGGTGGAATAGGGATGTTGTGGAGTATCCAGGGAGTGTATGGGACCATCGGGATCTTCACCAGTGGGAAGTATCACTTGCTGAGTTGGCCTTGCTTAGTTGGAACCCAAGCAAAGGCTTTCTCATGCATGTGGACAAGCCAACAAATGAACTTCAACTCTTCAGAGAGGAGCCACTTGGCAGGGTTGAGATCTAATTTGTCAGCATGTTCCTGTATAAAATGTTGTTCAGGAATGAAATCGGAAGGGTGAAAGGGTAATGTAGGCAGTCCAAGAAGTGGGTTGGGAGGCAAGTGTCAGAGAACTCTAAACTCCTCAGTCATGGGAGCAGGCACTGAGCAGACCTTTTTCACCACTGGTTTGTATGTGAATGAATGTCTGTCTGAATTGTATGAGTAAAGAGAATGAAAAACACTAGTTAAATTGCAGGAAATGGAGGAATGAGTTGAAGAGATGTAATGATAGTTAGATGAATGTGGGGATGGACACTTCGGGCTACCCTGGGAAACCCCATCAGGGCTCAGATACCCAGGGTATGTAAGGAGCCTCTGAGAACTCAGCAGGGAAGCAATGTCTGGCACAGAAGAAGTAAAGGCAAAAGAAGAAATAGACTGTGGGGTGGATAGAAAGGCAGGATGGAAACCAGGTATGTGTGAGTTACTGGCCATCTCTCCCTGGATGTATTCTGGTTTATTGAGGCTCAGTGAAAACCCCACTTGACGATGCTCTAATGGTTAGTACACAACAAACCCTTTTGACACCAGGGGCATCCCTCCGACCAAGGCTTCATCAGGAGCCAATACTCCTTCCCGGAGTTTGGGTCTCAAAATGTGATATTCTGTCCACCATCCAGGAAATTGTCAGTAGTTGTGCTCATGAGGCAGTGGAAAGGGTGGCCAAGCAACAAATCGAAGTTGGCTTGGGCCATGACTTGGACTTGAAGATTGACTTCTCCAGGACCCAAGCTGAGTTAAAGATTTTTGAGAACACCTACAGTTGAGTCAGTATTGGTGTTGGCAGATCATGGTCATGACATGGTTGGAGCAGATGGGAAGTCCGAGTTGCTCCCAGACTCGCTTGGGCATGGTGACAACTTCAGATCCAGAATCTAGGATGCAGGTCTGTGTCTTTTTGATTCCAACTACCTTGGCTTCCAAGGATCAGAGGGGGAGGCCATGATGGGCCATGATGGTCCTGTCCTCTGACCTGTGGAGATGTTCTCCATACTCCTGCTCAACTTGTCTGGGGTTGCAACTGGTGAGTTTATTGATGTAGACAGTGTTGGAGGTGGTTGTTGGGATTCTGTTGGTAGCCATGGCATCCTTGAATTGGTGGTGGAAGTCCAGCACAACCACAAACAGATCCTTCACAGGCACTGAGATGTTGATCTTGAGCACCCAGTCCAGAACACGCTGGGGGGTGGACTCGTCTTTGAGCAGCAAGGTGTATCTGTACTGAGCGGGGAAAGATGGCATTGAATACAAAGAAGGCAGATTAGCAGTTGAGACTTTAGAAGGGAGCACACCTTGTTCCAAAGCTTTGCCAGCCTTGGTGGCTGATGGACCTGGTATGGCTTGAGTGGGGATCAGAGTCAACAGCCTTCAGGACTGCTGTATCTCGGGAGTTTCTATCTCCTCAGACACACTCACAGCCCTTGAGTCAGGCTTCATTAATGCACTTTGAAAAGGAACTGCGACACTGTCAAAACAGACGTGCTTTTCTAACTTTCTGTCTTTTACTCTATCCACTTGAAAACTAGCCCATGCTTGGGCAATATATGGCTGAAAATCGGGGTCAGCAACTTCGATGAAATCATTTACTTCCTTTTTGTGGTTATTGATTGTGGAGCAAAAGGCAGAGGGCTCTATATCCAAAATGGCATCAATTGGTTCTTTGGAATATGCTACTGAATAGATCCCAGTGGTGAGGTGTGGTGGGATGTCGCAGCCAGGAGTCTGCTGGGCAATGTGAGCAGTGTTGACAGCCAAAACTGGGTTGAAGGCCCGTTCAGCCTTGAGATGTCCAATGCATCCTTTGATACCTAGGCACCTGTGGATTATCGGTATCCAGGAACTGTCTGGCATATACAGGTGGCTGTCTTGTCCCTGAGTACACCTTCTGACTCAGATAAACTCTAGGGCTTCTTTGCAGTTCCAGATGAAGTGCCCCAGGCCCACACAAAACCCACACAATGGGTTGTGAGGTCTAGTAGAGTTAGCTGTGGTGGAAGACACATACTCAGCCTTAATGTCTGTCCTAGCAGGTATAGGTATAGGCATGTATGCCTGGGAAGCACATGGTCCTGGTTGAGCAAAGACAGGAATGACAGGTGTGAGTGCCAGATTGATGAATCCAGAGATGGTTGAGTGGAAGGCAGATTCTGTCAAAAGAAATTTAGCAGCAGTGAGCATGTTGGTCATTGGGTATGGGTTGTCAGGATGAAGGTCTGGCTTGGAAATAGTGAGCCAGGTTTGAAGTTTCTCTTCCACTTCCAGGGAGAACCTGTAAAGGAAGAGCACATCCTGGTTGGCATCCGACAACTTGCGCTTGGTGATGAGGTGAGTGGTGATCTTGCTGAACTTCCACTGGTATTCACCAAGGTCTTCTTGATTTCACATTGTCTTGGACCAGAACTCCTGTACAAGGTACTGCAAGTCAGCACAGCAGTAGTGGGAATCACCTTCACAGCCTGGATATAATTTCTTGACAGTATCGATGAACTTCTGCCAATCTTGGTCTTTTGCTTCATCTAGGGTCTCCCAGAGTTTAGCTTCATCAAGATGCACATACCAGATCGCATGTTTGATCTTTTCAGTGGCCTTAAGGCTGGCAGTATTCCCTAGAATGTTGACATCTTCGAGAAAGTGCAGAAGATGTGCAGGCACTCTGTTGAACTTGGGAGTGTTTTCAGTTTCTCAGAGGGGCATTTGGACAGGGTTGGCCATTGGAGGTCAGAGATTGACTGACAGATTCAGAATAGATGTGGAAGATGGGGTCAGATTACTGCAAAGAAATGAAGAAAGGCAGGGGATCGAAGGATATTGCCCAGATGGCCAAGAGGGAATAGATGTGGGAGAGGACAAAGATGATGAGGATAAAGAAGTAGTCATCGAGGCAGTTGAGGATGATAGGGTAGACACACGGATGGAAATGGTAGAAGGACTAATCAAATTGGCTGATGAAATATCAGCAGTGTCTGTGGTAAATGTTTCTAACAGGTAGGAGAGGTTTGGTGTGCTAGAGCGAGATTCAGATTCTAATGGTGGTAAGTCAGAAGATGGTAAAGGTGTTAGAGGTGAGAGTGGGGGAGAAATATAAGATGTCATCTGTTGTTGGGATCTATTCAGAGTCGATGCAGAAAATTTTCTGGGAAATGGTGGGGAGTTGTAACAGGTAGAAACCAGGCTATGTTCTTGAGAACTGTCAGGCAAGGTTTCAAAGGCAGTCGAGAGTTCTATGTTATCTCCAAGATCAAAAAGGGCACCTGGTATGTTCCTAATCAGGCTTGAGTTTGTGGCAACAGAGATGGTTTCAGTATTTCTAGAATCAGGAAGTGTGGCAGTGCGACAGGGTGCTCAATTTGATCCAGTGGAAGCCAAATCCAGGGATACAGAAGATTCTGATTGGCTGAAGAGGTGATGACTGAAATGTCAGCTGATCAGTTTGGGTGTTCCTGGTTTGTTGGTTATGGGAGTGAAAAATGATTCTTCAGTGAGGTCAAGATTGCAAAAGTGGGAAAGTAAAATTTTGAGCTGTTCTTGTCAGGGGTTGGGCCTCAGGCTCCTCCTCAATGACTCTCTTGCATTCCTCACAGCGGGCTCCAGTTGTAAAGATGCTAGGAAGTGGAGTGGGTTTCCTGAGTGGTTAGTGTCAGATGTGAGCAGGAAACTCGACCCAAAAGGGATCCAAGGGTCCAGGACAATGTCTGAGAGGAAATGAAACAAAGTCCACTCAACTGTAGAGCTAGAAAATAAGAGTCTGAACTTCCCCGTGACAGTAGGGCTAAAGTTTAACTATGAGAATGGTCAATATTTGCAGAAATCAACTTGAACGGCAGTGGGATAAGTAGAAAACAAGTTCTTGAGACTTTAGATGATCACCAAAAGGTGTATGATTTGATGTGGACCAAAGTCCAAGATACAACATTTATAGTCTGGGAATATCCAAGACTTTGTACATATCAGGGAATGTAGGTAAAACTAGGTACATTATCAGGAAAGTATGATGATGAAGGAACGAGACTTGTTACATGACTGACAATATGAGGGGACTGGGCCCTGTTCACTCCTGCCCACTTTCTGAGACTCTACATATGAAAAGAAAGAAAGTCTGGAACTCACCTGACTCAGATCCTATGAATACCAGACAGATGGACACTAGGGACAGGATGAACAGCACTCAGAATTTGAGGGAACACATTGGACACAACTTCATCAGCTTTGGGAAGGACTCAGGACCCAGGGAAAATGAGAGATTGCATTGTAGGACCATATGGTCTCCTACACCACCTCATGGTTGGGGAGAGTCCATTCATTCATCCATTCCACTTGTTTCCACTTCTCACTTCACATGTCTTTCCCTGCTTTCTGTTGGGCCAATCCCTCCTGCATCAGATCACTCCTTCCTGTCCACTATGCAATCTGCTGTCAACTTGGACATTGTTTCTGCATTGTCTTCTGTTTAATTCTATGATAGATTTCTCATTCTTTGGCATACAAACCAGTTGTGAAAAAGATCCGGTTAGTCATTGCACCAATGGATGAGGAGTTCTGGATCACCTGGATCCTCCTGGCTAATCCTCTTGCCGGTCTTAAACTGTTACCTACCATTCCTCCTGATTTCTCTCCTGGACATTGTTTCAGTCAGGAATGGGCTGACAAACTAGATCTTGATCCAGTGAACTGGCTCTGGCCCAACAAGATCAAACTAGTTCATTGGTTGGTCTGAGACCATGAAACCACTTTTGCTTGGGTACCAACTGAGCATGGTCACCTGGACAAGTGATATTTCCCTGCTGTCAAGATTGCTACCATACCACACACTCCATGAGTGTTATGAAATATTCCTGTCCCTCCTGGTATATGAACTGATGCTATTCAGATAATCAAGGCCTGGATCATGTCCGGCGTATACTAGCCTTTCACTGCTGCATACTGGTCCCACTGGTTCTGTGTCCTCAAACAGGACAAAAAGTTGCTTCACCCAGTTCATGACCTCCAGCCTCTGAACAGCATCATGATCCATGACTCTTCCACTTCCCTGTTCATTGAGCACTTCACAGAGTCCTTCACCAGATTTACAGTGTATGGGATGATGGATCTGTTCACCAGATACAACCAGTGTTCACTTCATCTGGATTTACAGGACCTTATGACTTTCAATAGTCCTATGTGTCCCCATCATCTTACCACTGTTCCAATGGGCTACACTAATGCCATACAGATATATCAGGCAGATATGGCCTTTATCCTGCAGGATGAGATTCCTCGTTTTACTTATCCTTTCATCAATGACCTGCTGGTCAAATCCGTCACCACCCAGTACCAACAACCAGACAGATCCCATGAAACTATCCCTGACAATCCAGGGATCCGCTGCTTCATTTGGGAGCATCTTCGAGTTGTTCACCACATCCTTCAGCAGTTGCAGAATGTTGGTGCTACCATATCCACTAAAAAGTTTGTTCTAGCAGCACCAGCTGCCACAATTGTCAGGCACAAGTGTACAGTGGATGGGTGCATCTGAAGACAAGGTTCAAAAGATCTGTGATTGGCCAGAATGCCAGACCTTAACACAGGTCCACAGATTCTTAGGTGTGTGTGATGTACTCCACATTTTCATTCATGATTTTGCTTCTATTGCATGTCCGTTGGTCAACTTGACCCAGAAAAATACTCCATTTGAATGGGGCAAGCCTCGGCAGATCACAATGCAGCATCTCAAGGATGTGATCTGCACCTCTCCCACCTTGTGTTGCTTGAACTATGAGTCCAGCCATGAGGTGATCCTGGCTGTTGATACTTCATTGATCGCAGTCAGGTACTTCCTGTCCCAGGAAGGAGAGGATGGCAAACGGTATCTGAACTGGTTCTGCTTGATCAGTCTAATGGATGTTGAGAGCTGGTATTCACAGGCCAAGCTCAAGCTTTATGGGCTCTTCTGTGCACTTTGCACCATATGGATCTTCATTTTTGGCATCACCAACCTGACAGTTAAGATGGACATGAAGTATGTCAAATATGATTAACAATCCTAACTTGCAACCCAATGCGACCATCAACTGGTGGATCACAGGTATTCTTCTCTTCATGTTCTGTCTCATCCATGTTCCTGCATTGTGGCATACTGCCACAGACAGACTCTTGCAACATCCTCCATCTAAGGATAATCTGCCTGAGAATGATGACTATGAGGACTGGCTTGACCACACTTATTCATTTTCTGTTGTTCTTCTCAACCACCAGATACCTTCATCCAGTTCCTCCCTTCACCTTTCTAGACATCCGGTGTTGACCTGCCATCCACCAGATCATCGATCCATGTTCATCCTTGCCCCAGATGCTTCACCAGATGATCCAGGGATCTCTCATTCACCCAAGGCTCTGTCCAAAGAGACTCACATCACCCTGATCTGGGAGTTCTTCACCACTTGCATCCATCCTCCAGGCCTATCCAACTTCGACTATACTTTCTTCATCAAACTGGCAACTTGCTTTTTCCTTCTCAACATCTCTCTGTACCATCATGAGCCACATGGCCACCATCAACTAGTCGTCCCACCAGAGCACCACTATGGACTGTTCCAAGAGGCTCATGATAGCCTTGGGCACAAAGGTGTCTTCATGGTCCAGACCTGGTTGCTTCTACAGTTCTGGTGGCCCATGTTGGTAGATGATGTCAAGTGTTACATGAAAACTTGCCACAAGTGCCAAATTCAACAGACACAGAAGTTACATATCCCTCCAACTGTCCCCACAATTGGCAGTTTATTCTACAAGGTCCACATCAACACTATGTTGATGCTGCATTCTGGTGGATACCAGTACATTGTTCAGGCCCAGTGCATGCTCACTGCATACCTGGAATGGCAGATGATGGGATCTGATAATGCATCCGCTATTGCCTTTTTCATTTTCGAAAGCATCCTCTGCTGGTGGGGCGCTGTATCCAAATTAGTTACTGACAATGTCTTCCATTTCGTTCAGGCTCTTAATATTCTTGCCAGCTGGTATGGCATCCACCATATCTGGATCTCTCCCTACAACTCACAGGTGAATGGCATGGTTGAATGGCATCACTACAATGTCCAGGAGGGGAGGTTTGCTGGCCTCTGACCGCTCACTCTGTTTTCTGGGCAGAGTGTGTCACAATTCTCAAATCCACTGGCCTCTCACCATACTTTATGGTACATGGTGTTGAGCCACTTTTTTCTGTTGATCTATCCAAGGCTACATTTCTTGTGCTGGCTCCAGCTTCTGACCTTGTTTCCAGAATCACCCTGATTGCCTGGTGAGCTTCTCAGCTCCAAAAGCATCAGAAAGATATTGACACAATGCGAACACAAGTCTTGCAGTCCTGGTTCACATCCTTGAAGCACTTCAAGGTGCAATTCAAGAACTGGATCCATGCCAATGAGTACCATCCTGGCAATCTTGATCTGATCCAGAACTCCCAGATCAAAAAAGAGTTAAACCAGAAGATGAAGCCATGGTATCTCAGACCAATGGTGGTACTTCGCAGGACCTCTGGTGGATCATACTTACTGGCCAAGTTGGATGGTGCCATCTCTAAATTGAGGTATACGGCATTTCACTTGCTGCCTTACTTTCCAAGGACAAAGGTCTCCATTTCAGTTATGGATTTGACTGGATTGAATGATAACCAGTTAGATGAATATAAAGCTGAGGAAGATGGGGAGTATGAAGTTGAGAAAGATGGAGAAGCAGTCCACAAAGACTAGCTTCTCCCAAAAACAAAAATAAAACAAAGACAAAATACCATACCCATTTCTCTATCTCTGTTCCATCCCAGGTTTCATCTGGCACTCTGTCTCATCCTGGTTCTTCATCCAGTGCTCTCTCTTGGACACATCTCACTTTCTCTTATGATACTAAATAAACAAAAAGCCAATAGAAAAATGAAAAACATTAAAACAACAAAAACAATGCACTCCTATGATAGATTCCAAATACCGTCTCCTCTCTTATGCAAAGTTCCCCTTGTCTCTCAAACTCTACTTACTTATGTTCTCTTCCTTTTCCTTGTCTTTTTCTACCGATCCAGTGTGCATCCAGCACTGGGTACTAGGCATCTGGTTCAATTTGGGAAGGTATAGATGTGAAAGTCAACCAATGAAAACAAGTCGAGCAGACACTCACAACCTGGTGTTGTGTTGTCACTCCTGTCTCGGACCTCTTTCTTTTCCTTTACTTACCTTATTGTTTCTTTTATTTAGGGACTGGTCAGATCACGCAAATGGACATGGACACAGATATATGCATTGAGACCTGTATGCAATGGGACATGCAGGAGACAGAGAGAAAATTCTATCTACCAGGGCCCAATCTATCAATGTCACATTGGATCCACCCCAGATCCTTCCTCCAGCTGCATATCTCAGCAACCATCTCTGCCACTACCACCTCCACCTCCTTCATCCAAGCCTGCATGCTGAGAAGCTGTGCCTCCAGGTGCTTGCCCTCATAGGAGAGCCATTCCTTCATGCTGGCATGGCCCAGCTTGGTTGCAAGCCACTTCCTGGCTGCCAGTGAAGGGGGAGCTGGCTCCTTCTCTTTGTCGTTGTCATTGTCATCATTGCTGTCATCTGTGACCAGGACAGTGTCTGGGCATGTCTTCTGCCACTTAGAATGCACTACCAGATGGGCTAGTTCATGACCTGGCTCAAGGGACTTAGCACTTACTGGGTGCCTTCCCTTTGCCCTTTGCCTTGGGCACTTTCCTCCTTAACAGGAGAGTACAAGGGTACTCCTGTTGTACAGGGCAGAGAAGATAGAGGTGAGTTGAGGATGCTCACTGAGATAGAGACTAAAGTTCTTGTGACCAAGTTTGGGTTAGTCAAGATTGATGAGATCAACCCTTGTAGAACTTCTTAGAAACTTGATCTCAAGGGGAAATGAATCTCATTATTAATTACATCACAGCACCTATCGCTTTTAAATATATCTAGGAACATGTATGTACTTGTATGTGATGTAACTAGAATAAGGTTGATGATGTCAGAATGACATCATAGGATCAGTCATGCTGCTCCACTTATTTGAAATAGGTGGAGTTGGATCTAGGTCAATCCAACACAGCTGTTGTGGAGCTAAGAAAGCTCCAGACCAATGACATCATAGCTGAGTCATAAAGACTACATCTAGATCATCATGTGGTTGATCCTAAAGTGTAATTT
>JBBPTO010002153.1:0-11861 GCA_038094155.1 Pulveroboletus cf. aberrans
GATCATATGCCGGAGCTGTGCTCCGGGCCAGGAACAGGCCAGAGCTGTGCTGCACAGCGTCGGAGGGATCAGAGGGGCGAAGCTAAACTAAATACAGAACAAGGGAAGTACGTAAGGATATCTAAGATTAGTCCGGAGTTTCGGAGGTTAGGAGTTGGTGAGATGTCACCGGAGGTATTAGCGGAGTTGTTCCGGAGGTCGGAGTTGACTCGGTTGTACGGGATATGACAAGAAGGCTCAGAACCATGGGAACTCAGAACCAGAACCTCAAAAGCACTGAAAGCACAAAAGTCCAACTGGAACTTTATATTTCATTGTGCAAACCCATTTCATTCATACAGTATGTCATGCTATGCATTCCAGACCTTTCTAGAACATTCTTATGTCTTCCATGCATCACCCATGACCCTATGATCATTTTATACCCATACCCTACACATGTATCAGCTTCCATTCTTCCACACCATGCCTCATCCACACCTAATCCTTATGGTTTCCACATAAACATCTAGATTAGACTACAATAGGTACAAACATGTAGAATAGTATATAAAGGACAAGAATGCAGCCACCAGAGGGCAGTCTTGTCTTCTTGGTGTTTTCCTCAGCATCTATGGCATTGACTCATTTTCCCTTCTCCCTTGACTAGTGAAAGTGGCCTAGAGCCTTAAGTGGTTCTGAGTTGTATCAATCACTGTCTTTTACATCATGTTCACCTTCTACTGCATACCTCAATGATGACGCCATCTTGTTCATCAATACTTCAATCTTTACTGAAGCTCCTTCCTTTGAAATACTGTCTCCTCCTTCCTCTGACCCTATCATGAACCTTCCATTGATTCCACACATTGATCTGGTGGCCATTGCCTTTTGTGCTCACACATCGTCAATTGCACCCCTACCTTCATCATATCCTAATATCATTTCATCACAGCTCTCCTCTCATCCATCACCAGTTTCATTGAATCTGTTGCTGGTTCATTTTGATCCACCCCCAGTTCTGCCCATTCATGTCTCAGTTCTTCCACTGAATCAAGCATCTGTATTCTCATTCTGTCATCTGGTCATTGTCCATGACATTCCAGACCCTCCTCATCTGTATCATGTCATTTCCTCATTTTCTTTTTCCTCTCTTCTACAGCATGATGCCCAGGAGGTCATCAATAAAACTTCCTTGTGGAAGGGAAAGGACTTAACAGTCCTTCCATTTACTTGTGATCCACTCACAGATCCAGATTCCCTCAATTGGATGTGGATTTGATCATTTCTTTTCACAGGTTCCAGTAATGAAAACAGTCATTCAGAAGGCATAGAGGAAGAAATAAAATTCAACAATGAAGACTCTTATTCATTATTCAATAAAACAATCATCTTCATACTGCCATTGTCTATCTCCAATCTGCTGCTGTTTGTCAAGATTCCATTCCATCCTACCAACCATCTGCCACTCATCCATCTCAATCAATAATACCATCATACTCATTTCTATCCCAGGTTTAGTCTCATGATCTCTGTTTAAACTCAGTTTTTGATCCAGTGACATCTCTCATATCAAAAAGAAAAACCACATTCTTATGACACTAAAACACAACAATATCAGCAGACTACACAAAAACAACAAAAATGCAAAAACAACTGTCTCTTACTATAGTGAATATTGTCTTGTTTCATTCTAAAGTCCTTCTTGATTCACACTTCAAGTAGCTAATTTCTTTCTAACACACACATCACTTAGGAGTGCTTGTTTGCCACTTCAGTCCAGACTCAATCCAGTATGGACACTTACCATCTGGTCCACTTACCATCCAGTTCATCCATGTAGGCATAGAAGTAAAAGTTGATTGACAAAGACAAGTTGAGTGGATGCTCAAAATCCAGTGTCATTCAAACTCATTTCAGATCCATTTCATTACACTTTTACTTGCATTTCATTCCCTCTCTTACTTAGGAACTGGATCAGATTCACACAGACATGGACATGGATTCAAGAATTTGCACACTCATACACAACTTAGCAACAGGAGGAAGAAGAAATCTATTCTACACTAAAAATGACCCAGCTCCTCTACCAGTCACTGGATCTGCCTCAGCTCTTTCAGCTGGTCAGTGATCTTGGCCTTCATCTCCTCCACTTCTACCTCTATCTCCTTTAGCTGTGCCTGTGAGCCCAGCAGGTGTACCTGCAGATGCTTGGCCATATGGGTCACCATTTCCCTCCACTGCATGACCCAGTTTCATGTGCCTGCTCAGTCCAGGTCCATCATCCTCATCTTCCATGTTCTTCGCCTCATCTTCATCCTTGAGCTGGACCACTTCATCTTCCAGTGTTTTGTCCATTCTATCAGATAGTTAGCTCTGTATCGTGCAAAATCAATCCATTGCTTACCTAGTGCCTTGCCCTTTTTGTCCTTTGACATCCCAGCCTTCTCCTCCAGTTCTGCCTTCCTCTTTCCCCAATCTGATGACTTCTCACATTTTGCCTTGAGCTTCTTGCACTGGGCACATGTCTGTCCTTCTGGTCTGGTGCAGGGGGCACCAGATCATGCACAGTGGGAGCACAGTGTTGAAGAGAGGTTGACTGACACAGACTGCTATAGGTCTCCAAATAGGAAACTAGCAGGTCAGTAACACAAAGAAAGAAATGAAGAAACAATTAGTTCATCCCAGGGGAATTGCAGGTAGAGAAACAAGAGAAGGCAACTGCAGGGCTTACAGGACTCCTTGATAGACAATCTAGAAGAGCTCCTAATGCTTCAGACACAGCTGATGAGCACAGGACTTGATTCTTCTAGAATCAAGAGAGAAAGAGAAAAGATCCAGATATGACTGGATTAATAAAGACAGAAGACTCTGATTCTGAGTGAGTAAATGATAGATGATAGATTCCTTGTGCTGTGTGCAAAACACAACTTTTATAGTCTGGGCACACCCAAGACTCTAAATAAACATAAAGAATAGAGCATTCAACGTGAATCCAGTGACCAGATCACAATATGGAGCATCTAGTACATTGTGTCTGGTACACTATATGTACAGTAGAAATCCATCCAGTAGACAGACCAGATTGAAAAGAAACAGATACAAAGAACCAAATACATACAAGCAGGGCAGACCAGAATCAGATTGGACATGGATAGACATGGATACTTGATAACTTGACAATGACCTATTGAAAGTCAAATAGATGTAGAATGACCAGATATAGACCTAAGGAGCAGTGGCTCCTTACAGCATCACATGCTATACTCCCTTTGTCTTGTTGGCCACCCTCTTCTTTATCTTGAGAGACTCACCCTCCTCCTCATCCTGCATTGGCATTCATTTGTGCTATGGATGGTCAGTCTTGTTGCAATGCAGACAGATCCCTCACTCACCTTGGATCATGGTATCATGATCATGAGCAGTCGTGCCACTCCCCCCTTGGCCACCTTGTCCTGCTTTCCTGCTCCATTCATCCTCACCACCATATCCTTTTCCTCTGCTGCTGGCTCCATTAGGTCTGTCATTGTTGTTGCCATTGCCTCCATCTCCAGAGCAGGAGTGGCCTCCACTTTCCCTTGACCCACATTCACCTCGTCCATGCACTCATTCTTGACCTGTCTTCACTCCTCTACTTCCTTGTGGGCTGTCTTCTCTTCAGCCACCCACTCTTCCTTGACCCTCTGTCAATCCACTGCCTCCACCTTTCACCACTCCACTGATGGACCTACCTTCTGAATCATGGCAACTGTCATGTTGCTGATGTGGGCCTCAGCCCTGTGCTCCTGCACCTCACAGAGGCAAGTCTCAAGTCATTTCTATAGGACATGATAGTATGCAATGTAAAACTCCTAGAAACTCCAAAGTGGAACTTCTAAGCTAATGAAAAGGGTGTGAGTGGGGGTTGGCAGGACTTGACTGGAGTTAGCTGGAGTTGATGAAAAATGAGGGAATTTGAACTTGGAGACTTAGGACTGATGCTGGATGGTGGTAATTGACTTCTAGAACTAAGTTCTATGTACAAACTTTTAACTCTGGGCATTTCTGAGACTATGAATCTGTTAGGGCCGTGTGGACGAACTCCAGAGATATTAGTAGGACCTTGGCTTCACCTTATGTGGTGCGCCACTATCCAAGTCTCAGTGTGCGGTCCTGTATTTGTTGGATGGTTCAGAGGTGCAGAGATGAGTCGGAGTGACTCAGAGAGTAAGGAGGATTACTGTTGGGTTACAATGGGAGTCTGGCGTCAAGCTGAGTATCAGAGGACGTCTAGTCTATTCGATATCATGACTGAAGTCATTACAGGAGGTTTGTACACTATATATACTACGGAGGAATCAGATGAGTAAGTATGTACATATCTGATTGGTAAGACGGAGATCGGAGGAAAGATAACCGGAGCAGTGCTCCAGGTGCACAGTTCGCCGGAGCTGTGCTGCACAGGGTTGGGGAAAGGTACAGAGCATGTGAACTAACTAAATAGGGAACAAAGAGATGACGTATCATATATACTGAGGTCCAAGGGGACAAGAGTGCATAATTGGTGAGTTGTCACTGGAGGTACGAGTGGAGTTGGTTCCGGAGGGACCGGAGTTGTCATGGATATGACAGAATCAAAAGGAGAGATCTCAACAATTTCCTTGGGGATCAGACAGGGAAGAAACTTGTGTGCTACAACTGGGGTTAGTATTAGAATCTCACTTGAATAGATGGACTTACTAGGAATCAGCCTTGCTGGCCTCTTCTCCTCTTCTGCTTCTGCCACCCATTTAGCCTTTGTTTTGTGAGTGTACTCACAGCATCCTTTCACATCATCACATGCCTTGCATGCAATCCACCTGCTCTTGCAAAGCTGGCAGGGTTTCAGGTAGTGGTAACCTTCCTTGACCTTCTTCCTCTAAGTACTCTGTCACTTCATACTCTTCCTTCAAATCATGCCAAGAATGCTGAAATAAGTCAACTAAGTCAAGAAACATGTAGCTGAGAGCTTACCTTCCAGGCAGGGACAGCCACTCTATTGAAATTTCTACTTTTGGCAGATTTGCTCATGGTCATTGTAGGTGCCTCTGATGCCCTGAGTTGGCATGTTGTGTGCTGGGGAGGAAGTCTTTGTCAGATCAAGGGCATGGTCATTGACATCCATGGCAGCCATTGAAGAAATTAGGGCCAGTGTTTGCAGCCCCATGCAAACTCCAGCCTTCCACCAGTCAGTGATCTCTTGAGCAGCCCCAACAGCCTGGAGAAGATCAAGAGAGAGACAGGCCAGAACAGCCCTGACCATGTTGGCCTCATATAAAGCCATTTGCAATGACACCTAAGGAAGTCAGACATTGAAGAGAGGTTGACCAACCTAGACTGCTATAGGTCTCCAGATAGGAAACTAGCAGGTTAGTAACACAAAGGAAGAAAATAAAGGAACAATTGGTTCATCCCAGGGAAATTGCAGGTAGAGAAACAAGGAAAGGCAACTGCAGGGCTTACAGGACTCCTTGAAAGACGATCTAGAAGAGCTCCTGAATACCTCAGGCATGGCTAACTGGCAACAGGACTTGATTCTTCTATGATTAGAAGAGAAAAGGAGAAGAGATCCAGATATGACTGGATTGATGAGAACAGAAGACTCCCACTTCAAGTGAGTGAATGATAGATGATAGATTGATTTTTTTGTGCTGTTTGCAAAACACAACTTTTATAGTCTGGGCACACCCAAGACTCTGAACAAATATAAAGAAAGGAACATCCAACATGAATCAATCCAGTGACCAGATCACAATACAGAGCATCCACTACACTATAAGTACAGTAAAGTCAATCTGGTAGATAGACCAGATTGAAAAGAAATGGATACAATGAACCAGATATGTACAAGTAGGGTGAATTGGAACTGGATTCAACATGGATTGACACAGATGCTTGATGACTCAACAATGACCTAGTGAAAGTCAAATAGATGGAGAATGACCAGATATGGACCTAAGAGGAAATGGCTCCTTACAACATGAAATAAAGAAAAGGATGCACCATACACACCATTAAATTCCTGAGCTCCCCACATCAGGCCTCTTGCTCCTCTTGTAGGTCTTCATTATCATCTGGTTGGCATGCCACCATAGCCATGGATTTGTCACATGTGGCATCAATGTGCTTAATTGCATCTGTCTTGAGGGAGTCAGTTGTCAGGACTGCATTGTTTAGAGCTTTGAGAGATTGAAACAGGTTGAACATGGTGTGAGAGATGAAGGAGTAAAGAGAAGTGGCAAAGATGGGGTGGATGGAAGAAAGGAAGCCCAATACTGCAGACTTTGATGTCATGATGTGAGTTCAGGCATTGCTGAGCCATTGTCCTTAGTGGGCAATTGATCTTCAAATTCAGTTGAGTGGACAATTGATGCTGAGCTGTAACTTCATCTTAGGTTAGCATAGTGGTGCTAACTAAGGACAGTCAGTACTATCCCCTACAGTGACTTTGGCACACAATGACTTCATCAGTCACAGTCACATCACAGATAAGTCACACTGAATCACAGAGTGCTGAAATTGAACACTGCTTGGCAGACTAGGAAAATGGAGAATCAATTTTATCAACAGTGTGTGCTATAGTACTAACTAGAGATTAAAGGTAACTATAAGGATTATTGGACAGTGAGAATGATGAGAGATAAATGCTGGCATTTACATCATATTTGGGTTGTCTATCAAGATTAAAAGATGATGGGACTCAGAATGGGTCAATGTCAGTGTCCCAGATAACATGTGAGTGGTGTGAAAAGTGGTTGTTTGTGCCATATGTGTCATGTGGTAAGAATACACTCAGTGATCATCATAAGCTCTAGATTATTACTGTAGATGATACAACTCAGAACCACTTAAGGCTCTAGGCCACTTTCACTAGTCAAGGGAAGGGAAGGGAAAATGAGTCAATATCATAGATGCTGAGAAAAAGATCAAGAGGACAAGACTGCCCTCCAGTGGCTGCATTCTTGTCCTTCATATACTACTCTACATGTTTGTACCTATTGTAGTCTAATCTAGATGTCCATGAGAGTACCATAAGGATTAGGTGTGGAGGAGGCATGGTGTGGAAGAATGGAAGATGATACATGTGTAGGGTAAGGATATAAAATGATGGTAGGGTCATGGGCGATGCATGGAAGACATAGGAATGTTCTGAGAGATTCTGGAATGCATAGCATGATGTACTGTACAGATGAAAAGGGTTTTCATGATGAAATACAGTGAGCTCAAAAACCCTTTCCATGTTGGCCTCATTTGCAGTGTGTGATGCACACTGCCTACCCCTGTGGGAATTTAGCTTAGCTTTGGTGTAGTTATAAATAGACATTACTCCTGGCTATCTGAATGGTCCCTGAGTTATGTGATAGAATTTGACAGTACAGAGATATGGCCATTATAAAACAGTGATATCATGGAAAGGGTTTTTGAGCTTTTAGAGTTGGTGACCAGGATCATGATTATATAGTAGAATAATTGGCTTTATTTGCTTGTACAAACAATGAAATACATGCCAATAGTATATTTGAGATTAAAAAAGTTCACACACCCCATAGTTTCTAACACTATTATGGTTCATGGTTTCAGGCCTTCCAAGATTCCAAGTTCTCACATTTCTGGGCCTTCCAAGCTTCCGAGTTCGAAAGCATTGCTTCCAGTGTGTTAAACATTCTAAGTGTTGTTGGAAGTGTCAGAAGGGTGTGGAAGTGACTGTAACAGTGAATAAAATATCAATCACCATCTGTGTCTGCATAAATATATTTTGTCCCAATATTTTTCCTCCCCCCACCCATTTGACAACATTTCTTGTCTGTGTTCCATTGATGCCATGGTGGAACATTTTCAAGAGGCTTCAGCATCTTCAAAAAAACTGCCAACTGTGGTCTGTTTGAAGTTCTGTGCATGTTTAGAATCCAGACCACAAGGTTGAGCAAGCAAGAGGGTATTATGGTAATATAGAAGGCACAGGGCCAGTCAATTGATGGTAAACTGCCAGTAAGGTCCTGAACTTGGGCTCAGGGTTTTGATGGATGAATTGGATTTGCTGACAAAGATGAGGACTTGCACCAGTTGACAAGAACTTCTTCTTGTGCTGGCATCAGTATCTGCCTCTTCACCTGTGCATTGTAAACAGCAAAAGGACTCAGAGTGAAGTCCTATGCAAGAAATAGGGGTGTGAGTATATCTCAACCCAAGGTGATTGCAAAGAAAGGAAAGGAAAGGAAAGAGGACTGTAGAAAAGGCTCACTGAATGTCCACAGGACATTGGAAAACTAGAGTGTGGCTTCCCCCCATTCAGTAGGGCTAGGAAACCAACTATGGTGTTGCAGGACTTGGACTTAGACTGAAGGAAATGGAGAGAGGACTGAACTTCTGGCTTGGGATAGGCAGTAGATGAATTGCATGGTGATGGTAGGGGAGTTACATCTGTAATTTGGGCATACCTGAATGATATATAGTAAGAGAAACATAAAAGAAAACTATTCAACTCTAAAGGAATGGATCTGGTGTGTGGGAAAGTTATCCTGTGCGTGGGAATCCGGTATCCGGTGGACTGGATTAATGTTCTGTACACATGAGTCCAGGTCTGGAACATCAGATTGAAAGAAACAGTAGACAAAAGTGTAGACAGATCAAAAACTGACCTTTAGACAACTACCAGATTGACTCAGATCAGGATAGACAACAGTGCAGAGTGGTCTCAGATCAATTGGCGCACAGGATAGACTAGAGATGGCTAGGGATGACCGGATATAACTGTAGGAAACTGTACTTTCCTACAGTATCATGGTGGGACTGATGTTTCCCCATCTTGTGACCATTAAGAGTTGAATGAGAGATCTAAGAAAGGGTTGAACAGATGTCACAAAGCAACCATGAACCTAACATACCTGCTGGGCATCAGCTGTTTCTTTCTCTGTCTTGTACAGACTATTTGCAAGGCCTTGCACAGCTGCCTATATGCAGGACTCATAGGGTGGGTCAGAAATTGCATGTGGCATTCCTTTTCAGTGGCTGCTTTCACTGCTTGACTGGCAAATGTGAAGCAGCTGTGTCATTGTTATTGCAGCATGTTGTGACTCAGCACACTCACAGGTGACAGGAAGTGATGACTTCAGTGTGGCAAGTAGAACAATTCTATCACACTCATTTCTGCTTCATTTTCATCCATTCCAGCTCAGTGAGTGTCAGAATGCACCATGCTTTTAATGTGGCTGAATGAATAATGAAAAAGTTGTGTATTTTAAAATCATGCCAAAGTCTTTGTGTGCTGAAGTCACCATAGGTCTCTATGGCAAATTTCCCTCTTTTCCCTGGTTTCTGATGTAAAACTCCTAGAAACTCTGAAGTGGAACTTCTAAGCTAATGAAAGGGTGCAAGTGTAGTTCTCAACCCAGGGAATTGCAAAGAGAGAAAGAAAGTGGGAAAGGGCAAATATGAATGGCTCACTGATGTCCTGAGAGAGCTGTAAAATAAGATTCTGGCTCCTCCCCATTTGGTAGGGCTAAGGAATCAACTGTGGAGTTGTCAGGACTTGACTGGAGTTGAGGGGAAATGAAGGAAATCGAACTCAGAGACTTAGAACTGATAGTAGATGGTGTAATTCACTTGTAGAACTAAGTTCTATGTACAAACCTTTAAGTCTGGGTATTCCCAAGACTGTGAATCAAAAGGAAACATGAAGGAACAAATGTAGACACTAAATAAAGTAATATCCCGATAAGGAAACACAACTCCAACTCACAGATGACTTGTCCAGAGTGCAGGAACAAAGGTCCAATCCTTCAAACATTGGAGTTCTGACTCAAGAAGACAGCCTCTGACTATTGAGTCTGGGAGGAGCAGTGGAGGACTTTGGAGGAGCTCAGAGGATGAATGAATACTCAGAGAATGTAGGAATGTCACTGTAGGGAGCTTCAGGCTCCTACACCAGACCAGTTTGATGGGTCTGACCCACACAAACTCCAGACTTTCTTGACCCAATGTGAACTCCAATTCCAGAACCATCCAAAAGCCTTCCACTTCAATCACACCAAAGTTACATAAATGCAGTCTTATCTTACAGAAATGGCATTGGATTGGTTCAAACCTGATCTCCTTCTGATGGAAGCTTCTGAACTTCACCCAATCTGGATGAACAGCTATAAAGAGTTCACCCTAGAGCTTCAGACCAACTTCAGACCCCATGACCCCATCAGAGATGCAGAGCATCAGCTACACCAATTGATGATGAAGGACTCACAATGAATCAACAAATATGTAGTTGAGTTCAATAGGATAGCTTCACAACTCCGAGAATATAAAGATGGTGCCCTCTGGTACTATTTCTATCGAGGCCTGCCAGACCACATCAAAGATAAAGTTGTCCACATTGGAAAGCCCACCATTCTCTCTAAACTCTGCCTCCTCACCCATAACATTGACACTCACCACTGGGAGCATCAATCAGAAATCAATTGCACAGCAAATCCTCCTGTTCCATCATTCTCCACATTCACCTCCAACTCCAATCCTGTCACCTTTACTCCAGTTTCCTCCACTCCATCTCTCAACAACCCCAACCTCTCTGACAACTACATCAAGTCTAATAATGAGGATATCATAGACCTCTCCACATCTCTGAAAACCAAACCAGAGGCTTTCAGTCTGGAGGCACACAAATAGTATACCTCACTGCTTCATACAATCAGGGTCATGTCTGTTGATCTATGCATCAAGCAAGCATCAAAAACACATCCATTTCCTCTATTCTTGTTAGAATCCATACTCCTCTGGGGCTTTGTCTGACAGAGATCCAAGGGTTATCAGTCAACTCTGGGGTGAAAGGCCACTAGAAGGGCCATGATATGACTCAGAACCACTTAAGGCTCTAGGCTGCTTTCACTAGTCAAGGGAAGGGAAGAGAAAATGAGTCAATGCTGTAGATGCTGAGGAAAACACCAAGAGGACAAGACTGCCGTCCAGTGGCTGCATTCTTGTCCTTTATATACTACTCTACATGTTTGTATCTATTGTAGTCTAATCTAGATGTTCATGAGGAAACCATAAGGGTTAGGTGTGGAGGAGGCATGATGTGGAAGAATGGAAGATGATACATGTGTAGGGTATAAAATGATGGTAGGGTCAGGGGTGATGCATGGAAGATGTAGGAATGTTCTAGGAGAGTCTGGAATGCATAGCATGACATATTGTATGAGTGGAAAGGGTTTGCATGATGAAATACAAAGTTCCAGTTGGACTGTTGTGCTTTCAGTGCTTCTGTTAAGACCGGATCTCCTCCGCTCAAACTCCAGTCGGAGATCGGAGGTCAAGGGGATCGAATGGCCGGAGATGGCCGGAGGTCCGAAGGATCGCGTCCGGAGAGGTGAAGGCTCGACGCATGACTTGTGTGTCACGTCTCTGCACTGTCATGGCCTTCTTGATCGGAGACGCATCGGAGGAAACCGGAGTGGATAAGAGGAGTGGTCTAAGGTGATATTCAGGCTAAGGTATCTACATACAGAATCGGAGTATATATAGTCGGAGGAAAATCGGAGGCTATGTAGATGTATAATATGGAGGTCGGATATCTGAGTGCCGGAGCTGTGTTCCGGGCCAGGAACGAGCCAGAGCTGTGCTACACAGCATCGGAGGGATCAGAGGGGCGAAGCTAAACTAAATACAGAACAAGGGAAGTACGTAAGAATATCTATGATTAGTCCGGAGTTTCGGAGGTTAGGAGTTGGTGAGATGTCACTGGAGGTTGTAGCGGAGTTGCTCCGGAGGTCGGAGTTGACTCGGTTGTACAGGATATGACAGCTTCTGAGGTTCCAGTTCCTGCAGTTCTGAGCCTTCTGAGCTTCCACACTTCCAAGTTCCCACTGTAAAGT
>JBBPTO010002154.1:0-11858 GCA_038094155.1 Pulveroboletus cf. aberrans
TTACATGAGTTTATATACTACAAGGTCAGATTGGAGTCTGGAATGGAGAATGAAGGAGACCATACAGTGACCTCAAAAACCTTTTCCATGTTGCCTTATTTGCAGTGTGTACATCACCTACCCCTGTGGGAATTTCACTTATCTTCAGTGAAATTATAAATATAACATACTCCTGGCTATCTGATTGGTCTCTGGTTCATGTGATATAATTCACATGGTGCAGAGATATGGCCATTTTAAAACAGTGATGTCATGGAAAGAGTTTTTGAGCTTTTGCATTTACAAGGGTATTTGGGTATTATTAGTACTTTGTACAATCTCCTTTTGCTTTGAGAACTGCTTGAATCCTTCTAGGCATGCTCTCAATTAGTTTTTGACACTCCTCAACTGATATTCCCTCTTACTCCTCTTCAACTCTTGCCCACAATTCATGAATTTCACTAGGAGAGTTTTCATGTTCTGCAAGCCTTCTTTTGAGATATTCTGAGAGGTGTTCAATAGGGTGTAGGTCAGGAGACTGTGCAGGCCAGATCATAGTCCTAAATTCCTATTACTCTAACCACTCCTTGACCCTTTTGCAGGTATGCTTGAGATCATTATTCTGCTGAAAAATGATGTCAGGAGAAGTAAGGCCATAATACTCCAGTATTTGCCAAAGTTTATCAAGGTCACCATCCATCCTGCCATTAATTTTGGTGGCAAGTCCCACCCCTTCCCAAGCCATACAGCCCCACATCATCAAGGAACTACCATCAAACTTAAGGATTTCTTGCACCAGCCTATCACTGAGCCCCCACCTGCCTTTTTCCATGTCCAATTGCACCCATCTCCCCCTACATGATTGATTTTGATCTTATTCGACCATATCACCCTTTTCCAGTCCTCCAGAGCCCAACCCTTATGAGCATAAGCAAAGTCCAAATGAGCTTTGTGATGTCTAGTAGAGAGAATAGGATGTTTGAACTTGACCACAGCCTTCATACCAGATTTTTTCAAGTGAAGATGGACTGTACTGGCAGAGAGGGATTGGTGAATGATGTTGGTAAAGGATTTGATCACTTGAACAGCATTTTTAACTTTGCCAGAGGTGATAAGATGTTGGGCATGGCAAATGTTGGTAGGAGAAAGCTTGCAAGGGTGGCCTCCCACAGCTTTGGGAAGAGTGGAATGACTCTTGGAGTGAATTTTGGATATAGCAGAAGGGCTGACATCAGTTTGCTTGGGAATGGCTTCACTAGATTGGCCAGAATCAAGCAGAGAAAGGATAAAATTTTGTTAAATAAAAGAGAGAGATCTAACCATGATGGTTGTTGAAAACTAAGAGGTGTGTGAACTTTTTTAAACTCAGACATTCTATTGGCATGTATGTCTTTGTTTGTACAAGCAAATACAGCCAATTATTCTACTACATTACTGTTATGATTTACCTTGGACTACACTTTTCCTTGACTTGTTGCTTACGTACACATGGGTATAAGTCCCAACTTCGACGTTTCTTTCCTTTCATCGCTGACTATGATACCATGACTCATCATCTGTTTCCATTGCATTCTATGCAATTCCACTCCACTTGCTCAGTCAGCGATTCCTTCCATCATATTCCATCATATTCTATGCCTACCCTAAATTCCTTTATGTATATAAACCCATGTCATCACCTATGTCAACCCCAGTCTAGTCTTACCATTTTCTACCTTGTACTTTCACCTTAGCTGGGATACATTGGTGTTCCCACTCCCCGATACAGGCCCAAGGGTAGCCTTGATATCTTCTTGCTCTTTGTCACTGTGAACCACCCTTAAGTGGGAAGTCTTCATCGTTGACCTTGCCTAGAGGTCTCCTCATCTACCACCCTTCAGTGGGAAGTCCTCATTGTCTGTTCTCAATAGTAGGCAGACTCCTTGTCCACCATTAACTTGGAAGTACCTTGGCAGCCATTAGCTCAGCAGCACCTTTTGTTGCCAAACCTCATTAGTAGGTAGGCTCCTTGTAGACATCTTGCAATCATCAAGCTCCATCATCTCCCTGTCCATGGTTAAGTCCAAAGACCCAATGGTTCTATGTCTGCCCTCATCCAGGTCAGCTGTAACAATAACCATGATCCTGGTTACCAATTCCAAAGCTCAAAAACTCTTTCCATGACATCACTGTTTTAAAATGGCCATATCTCTGCACCATGTGAATTATATCACATGACCCAGATATCAATTAGATAGCCAGGAGTATGTTGTATTTATAACTCCACCAAAGCTAAGTGAAATTCCCACAGGGTTAGGCAGCATGCATCACACGCTGCAAATAAGGCCAATGTGAAAATTGTTTTTGAGGTCACTGTATGTAAAGGTACAATAATGGTTGGAGGCCATAGGGTGCCAAAGGGCAATATACATAGGACTAAGGAATGGAATGTAACACAGGAATAACATAGGATGGATCATAGGGCTGAGAAATGGAGTGAGCATAAAAGGGAACAAGATCTGGGTCAATCATAAGAGGTCCAACAGGGGAAAGGGTTCTGGTATCACAGGTCCAACAAGGGGTAGAACAGAGTCCTTTGAAGAAGACCAGAGATGAGGGAGTCAGAGTCAGAGATGGCATGGGGGGTATCAGAGGGAAGTTTGAAGGTGTAATGATCAGGGTTAGGATGGGATATGACAGATATCATTGACACTGTCACCACTGTGATCATTGCACCCTCTTCCAGAAAGACTTGAATGATCATGATGCAACATGAGATCAATTTCAAATCAAGGCATCATGGTGGTGTCCAGAATCAGGTGAGGCAAAGTGATGGCAGTGTGGATAATTACAAAAATGTGACAATCACAAAAATGCAATTGCCTTATTTTTATCCTTGTATCTGGGGATGTACAAGTCAGATAAGGCTATGAATTGTCCTGTGAAGTGTGGTGCTGATGTTGAATGTTCGATTTTGCAGCAGCATTGATCAACTGTAAAGGAGCACACAACTGGAATTAAAGAATTCAGATAGACCCTGCACAAAGTCTAGATGAAGAATTGCACAAGGCTCAATGAAGCAGAACCAAGTTGTCTATTTTTCAGTTTTGAGAGGCCTTTCTATTGTTGCATTTGAAAGATATGTTACATTTTAAAATGAAAATTGGTTTGTAAGACCACTACTACTGCCAAAAAGTGCTGCTTGAATTGCTAAGGGCCATAGTTATTGATGTGATCAGACACACCATCACTGTATTTTGTATGACTCACCTGTCATATTGGTGACAACTCCATGCCTCTGATCACCAACTCAGCTCACCCCTCTGGTGTGTTTACATCAATTATGCACCTTCATTTCTCCAGACCTCTGCACATATCCTTATATTACTCCTTTGTTCTCCATTTAATTAGTCTCTCACTCTGTACCTTTCCTTGACCCTGTGTAGCATAGCTCCAGCAAACTGCACAATCAGTGTGCAGCTCTGGTTCATAGATCTCTGACTCTGTTCTCTTACTCATTTTTTATAACTGTGTTGCAAATACAATATGCTCCATAATATATAGTATATATACATATACTATACCAACTCTGCTGTATATATTCAGTCATAATATCAAATAGAGGACTCAACATCATCTCTCCTCAACATTAGCTTTACACTTGACTCTCTGTCAACTCTGATGAATGTTTCTGCTCTCCTCCAAGTCAAGAAAACTCAACTCAGACCCTTCAATCCTCCATTCAAATATAAAAGGTAATCCACTAAGACTTGAAGCAAAAGCACATCACATAAGGTAAAGTCAAGGTTCTAGAACCCAACTCTGGAGTTTCAGAGTTGTACAGGAGTTCATCAGCATGACTCTAACATCACCACATTACCAATGACACAAGTAAATGCTTTTGAGCAGGCCATTCAAGTCTGAGCCATGAGTGCTATTAGTAACGTCTGTACATCTTTCATCCATGCGAACAAGCTAATGCCCATTGTACTATACATTGTTTAGAAATGTAACAGCATGAAATTGTGAACAGATCCTTTTTCATGGTGAAGTATGCTATATATACTAGTTTACTGAGATCAAGTGGATAGCTTCTGGTATGAGAAGGGCAATTTGACAAGGATGAAGATGTCAATTCCAACATGTTACAAAGGTTTTCCTTACATGAGAATTCACTGATTGGTGTCAATTAGGACCTTTGCAAGACCTTATAAGCTCATCTCCTATACAGTAACACCTTTTATTTCATTGTGTGCTACATTATGCTTTCTGATGATTTGTAAATCCTGATCTAGTTCTCATGAATTCAGTGATGCAGGAGTACATCATTAACAGTTACTATCAAATAGCCCAGAGATGTTAATCATGCCTCACTCCCTTTCATACATTTGATAAGTTGGTTCTTCATCCATTGCATGAATAATTGCATGAACAGGAAAAGTCTCTTCATTATCCAATCAGAGAATTGGGAGATGTTGTCAAGTCACTGTGTCAGACAAGCATTTCTCTCTAACCACCCTTGCAGAAACAGGGTAGAGTCTGTGGTTTCTAGCTCATGCAGGTACTTAGCTTTTCTAGCCTGAGAATGCAAAGACATAACACCCACTGAGTGTTGTATCTTTGCATTCATTGACCTGTTGGTTGTACATCTTAATGAGGAAGCATGTTCTGCCCTGAATGTACTGTGGCCAAAGTTTGAAGGTCCAGTGCTGCCTAGAGGTATTGATATACCATTGGTTTGGAGTGACTTCAAATTCATTCAACATGATGGCTGCTGATGCATATATAGAAGCAGCTAGAGATCTGCATGGATACTTGATATCCATGGTGGGTCATGAATATGGATATGGATGGGTATGGATATGGGTTGTGAATTGCCTATCCATCAACCCATGACCCTTACCTGTGGATACCCACACATGTCTTGTGGATGAAGTGATGCAAGATGGGTGGAATGCTATCAATGTGTAGCATGGTATGAAAATCTACTATACTATGTAGTCATCTCACTGCTTCATCACTTAGTGATTCTACAGGACTGGAAGGCACCATTGCCAATGCACACTTCAGATTGTCAATGCCCCTCCTTGAACCTCACATGCCCTCTCATTTCCTTGAGTGCTCAATCTCAGGGTCTCCTGGCTCCACATCTCGACCTGCCAGTGGCACGTTCATTTTATCAACATGCTGCTTCCTGGGGCTCACAGAGTGTTTCTGTGGCCTATGGATGTCTATTGCTGTGTGTGTTTTGCCATTTGAGTCATCTGCTTCATCTTGAGCTTTTTGGGCTTCTTTAGGACATTTCTGGAGTTGTGGACATGGCTGGACACTTCCACCATCACAGCGGCGGCAGCAGCCTCAGTGTTGCAGTGACACAGCAACAAGGATGACGATGGCATTGTCAGCATGCAGTGACAGACATGTGTGATCCCCTGCCTGCCTGATGATGCCACTGACAAGACAAAAATGGTTCATTGGATGTGGCTGAGTGGCACTCATCACCTGAGCTGTTGCTGCCACCACAGAAGGAGAACATTGAAAAAATCATCAGGTGAGCAAGATCAGTGTACTGAGTCATCATACAGTCACCTCAAGACTGAAACAGGCAAGTCAGACACATCACACAGGTCAAATATGGACTTGAGACCACATATATGCCATACTGAGGTGTGAAACACATGAGCATGACCACAAGTTGTATTAGCATATAGTACTTGCAGAATACATAGTTTTCTACACCACCAAATCATGGCTGGCCATGGACTCAGAAGAGTGCAAGTTATTCTGACTTATCCATGAGTAGACTTTCGTGGGTAGAGACCCCTACACCCCTGATCCATACCCATGCCATGAAATACCCATGGGTAAATGGGTATGGGTATCACTTGGATAGGGTATGGATTGAGGTCAGGGTATTCATGGGTTTACCCATGCAGTTCTCTAGAAGCATCTGGCACTCATGGAGTGGCAGCTACCTGCACCTGTCTCAGTTACAAGTTCTGGTTTCTCACACAATATATATATCATGTATCTAAATCCACAACTAAATGTTAGGGACACACATAGAATTTAATTTTGAGTTTGAGCTCTAGCAGAACTTGATGTTTTGTCAGACATTCAGACAATGGAAGTACATGTAGCTTCACTGTATGCCTGTTTAGGTTATGAAATAATTTTGTGCAATGAACTGAAAAGAGATGAAGTTTAAGTATCGCAAGGATTTGCATTACAGGACAATATGCAAAGTTTTCTCATGGCCATTACTATCATTAAATTTTAATGTTTGGATGTACAAAAAGAACTGAACTAAACAAGAACTGTGTGCTGTGTGCATATATGTCATAGAAACACTATACCATGTAACTCAACCCTTTTCTCTAGGTGGTATTTAAACATAGTACATCCCTGTATTATTTTTCTGGTCTTGATATTCTTGACTACCCGTCTTTGAATCTGTTGCTGTCTGCTCTCTCATTGTACCCTTTCTCTACTAGCAGTGATACTACTATCACATTCTGCAGCCAACAATTTTGATAAATGGGCCATAATTTGGGTGTGGATTAATGTACTCAACTGTTGAAGGCTTCAATCTAAGGGCTCACCACAGTCCAACTTGAATTATCTTTATCATTTTATGCCTACTCTCACAATTGAGCCTTTTGTCATTGATTATGCAAAGGTCAGAGAAAGAACACCTGAGAAAAATTTATGCTTGTCCTTCACAATAAATATGTGAGGAGACAGTTACCTGTTGAAAAAGTGCACTACCTCCATTTATTAGTTGACATCTAATTGTTCATGCCACTTTTATGCTGGTGAAGGGTGTATTTGCCATATCAGTACCTCATTCAACTTATCACCACACTGCATAGCATTACATAATCATCTGCATCCTCAGATAACATTGTTTTATCTTTATCTTTATCTTTTCCTCAGTGTTATCTATTGAGACTTGCTGAGGTATGTTTCATACTCTCATTCACCTGCATACATGCATTGTATTTATCATATGTATATCACTAGCTCATTGTCTGCTAGGTGAATATGATGTATTAGCATTATCTATCGAGACTTGCTGAGCTTGCCATCTGCCAGATCACACAGGTTATAAGCTCTGAGTGATTTATCACTCAATTTAAGTGATACTCAGGCATATCAGCTCAATATAGCAGTCTCATCATTGGCTCTCCACTGTCAGTGCACCACAGCTTACCCAGTCGAGCCTACAACCTATTACCAGACTCATTAGAAAGGTTTACAATGGGAAAATATGACCTGATATGCAATCTGGTTGGCAGAGAAAACTACCCCCAATGGAGAAAGCAGATGAGTCTTACACTCCAAGGTGAGCAACTCTGATCTCACTGCAGTGATGGCACAGATCCATCAGATCTCACTAATCATGCTTCTGTCATGCTGACTGTGGCTAAGCCTTCTGCAATTACAGATGCTGAATGAGTGAAAATCTTAGATTGGCTTGCTAAAGATGCCCAAGTCAAGGCCCTCATTGATTGGAAAACAACATCTGTGGTAGCCAGTCTGCTTGATGAGTTTCAAACTGCTCAGAAGCAATAGGATCTCCTTTCTTGTCATTTTTCTCACATTGACATTCTTTCTTAGTATCTGCTGTGAGCTTGGGTGCACACAGAGAAAATCAAGGACACTGATGATGCTAGTCAGTAGATAAGGGTGTTCAAGAATGCATGGAGGCATTTAATTTACACTATTGAAGAATTGGTCTTTGACTTGCTCCAGGGTCTTTCTGAGGGCATTGAATGGACCATCTTCTGTGAACTGATCATCAACCACTCTCACTTTGCTCCCCGTCTTTAGCTATAACCACCTTCACATCTGCACTGACATCTGCAATCATGCTGTCAATGTCATTGCTGCCCCTCATGGTTAGCAATGTTGTGAAACTACTCATGGAAAAGGCTAATTCCCTGGTTGGCTTGCATAAACTAGCTGGACCTGGATCTGAGTATGCAAATGCAGCACTGCCAAAGTCCACCTTCTCAAACTCTTCCCCATCCAAAGTGAATCTGACTACCAGTGTTCACATTCATTATAGCCATCCCACTGGTATTCAGTGTGACAAGCCCTGGTATGTCAATAAGCTCTGTGCCCCATTTCATGATCATGATCACTGTTTCTGGCCAGGTGGTGGGCTGGCTAATGCTGTTCCAGCCTGGATTGAAATGAAACTCACTGTCAATTCCAAGTCTCAGAAGGCAGCATCTGTCACCACACAACCAGTCATGGCTGTGGGAGGGACCCCAACTAGCACTTCCATGATGCCCCTGATTGCACATCATGAGAAGCTCTGTTGCACCTCCATTTTCATTTCTGATGGTGCCTTCACCTCTGTTGTTATGGGGATGATCCCTGACTCAGGCACCACATCACATCTCATCACCAATCACAGCTACTTCATAAACTTTACTGAGGAAGACAGACCCCCAGTTCTGACTGCCAACCAAGGAAGTTTGGTCACCACTGAGCATAGCACCTGTGTTTCTGATCTCCATCTTGGTGATCACACATACCAGCTAACCTTGTGGGACTGTCTTCATGCTTTGGGGACTGTGCTAAATCTGCTATCCATAGGTCAAATGCTTCAAAAAAAAAGGAATTGTGACTTTAAAGGGACATTCTCTAATGCCAGTTCTTGTTTCTGACTCTTCTGCTGGGGGAGCACTCTAGGTTCCCTTCCCTTGCACAACAATCTCTGTCATCTGGAGTTACATTTACTTCTCCCTGATGAGCTTGACCTCTCTTCCTCTCTTGACCTTGCTGCCCCTTTTTTTGGAATTTGGCACCTTTGCTCCCACCCTGCTCACATAGGATCTTTGGCACACTGAAGAGAGGTTGACCGACCTAAACTGCTATAGGTCTCCGGACAGGAAACTAGCAGGTCAGTAATACAAAGAAAGAAAATGAAGGAATGATTGGTTCATCTCAGGGGAATTGCAGGTAGCGAAACAAGGGAAGGCAACTGTAGGGTTTAAAGGATACTTTGATAGATAATCTAGAAGAGCTTCTAATGCTTCAGACATGGCTAACAAGCACAGGACTTGATTCTTTACAATTCAGGAGAGAAGGATGAAAATGATCACAGACATGGCTGGATCAATGATAATGAACTGAACTCAAGATAGATGAATGATAGACAATTGATGATTTGATATGTGCAAAACACAACTTTTATAGTCTGGGCACACCTGAGATGCTAAATACATGTAAACAGTGTGACCAGAATGAAAACCAGATCATCAGATCTACCTATCTGATGACCAGATCAATGGAACTGGATCAACAGGCTGTACAAATGAAAGTGTCCAGTGTAGTAAAATGAAGGTTTGACTTATTAATGAATGATGGATAAGGATGGATTGGACCAGATATAATGGATATGAGGACAGGGAGTTAGCATTTCCTACATCTGCAGAGGACTTTGAATACTAACTGTTCCCAGTCAGATGCAGTCATGGTAAGATGAGTGCAAAGCAAATGAAATGATGATTGAGTCTCTGGTCAGGAGACAGAGGGAGTGATGGACTGACAGTGCATTGAGAGAGACTAATGATGAATGATGGGTAATGAAGGGTGTGATGACCATGAGGTAGACCATCTGGCAGTGGTGAAGCAAAGCATAATTACAATGTACAGCACAAATGATGATGATGATAGAGAGGAGCACATATGTAGATGGACTGTCTGTGTTGGAAGATGATGATACTGAATAGTGTAGGACCATATCTGAATGATTTGTGTCTGGATTGACTGATCTGAGTGAACCAGGTCTGAAGTTGGTCCTATCCTGTCCTATCCTGTTCTATCTGACCCGCTGGATGACAAGACTATCAGTACTGGATGGCACAAAATGAACAAAATGTAGGTAAGGATGTATGATCTGAATAGAAATGTAGAAATGGTTGAAATGAAATTGGGTTTGAGGGTCCACTCAACATTTCTTCTTCAATCAACTTCCTTTTCTACACCTATGAGGATAGAACTGGAGAAAGGAGCATGTTGATAGAATTGAATAAACTGAAACTGAGATATGAGGAATCGCTCAACTTGCCTTCTTTGATCTACTATCACTCCTATACCTTTGATGATAGAACCTGAGTCCAAGTGCACAAGAACAGAATGAAAACTAGATTGGAATAGAAATAGAAGGGTTTGATGAGCATGCACATTGAAAGAATGAAACATATGTTGAGATGAGACAGATGAGAAATCTATCATAATGATTTGTTTTTCTTGTTCTGTTGGTCTTTTTCTTTTAGTATTGAAAGTGATGGTTTGATATGAGAGATAACCAGATTGGAAACTGGGGTAAAACAGAGATTGACAGATGATAATCAGGGTAGAAACAACTAATATATGATTTCAGAGGGTAAAACTGATGGATGATTGGTATGGTGTAAGGAAGCCTTGATGAATGGCAGTGAATTGTCGATGGATGATGGTATAAGGTCAAATAAATGGATAAGCGAATCTTCTTCATCAGGAATACTTTGTCCATATATATCTACTGAATGACTGGTTTTATAAACAGAATCTGAGAAAAAAATATGACAGATCCCTATCTGATAAAGGGAATCTGGGTCCAGGTCTGGAGGGTGGACTGAAACATTGGATGGTGGTGGAATATGATTAGGAAAAGAAAACAGAAGGACTTTATAGTCCCTTCCCTCTCACAGAGTACTTTTAAAGATGACCTCCTAGGCATTGAGCTACAGGTGTTGCTGAAAATGAGATGACAGATGAACTGAATATGGGGAAGGGGAACATCATCAATGATGTCCAGGGCTGGGAACAAGAGTACATTGGTGTGGGGTAATGGAAGAACCAAGATATGAATGGGAGGAGTGGTGGATAGTGGATTAAGTAAAAATAAAGAAGCAATGTCGACTGGACATGTCAGTTAAGTGGGTCCAATGAACACTGAATTAACAGATGGTATGAGAGGGGAAAACAATGGTAGGATCTATGTGTGACAGAGGTATCAATACTTCAAATGCAGAAATCTCCATGAAAATGAAAGTGTCAACATTCAAGATAGCATTGTTGGTGGGAGCGGTAGTGATGGTAGCAAAAAGTGGAGGAATTGGGGTAGGTGAAGGTGGAATGGATGAGATGAAAATTGGATCTATGTGATCTGATATGACAGATGAGAGAGACAAGGAAAGCAGTATGAATGAAATGCACTCCAGACTGCCAGGGTAAGGAGTGATGGTAGTGAGGAATGATGAGAGTGGCTTGACAGGAGCACTGAATGGATTGATGAGATCTGGCACAACAGATGGGACAGATGGCAGAAGAGTAATGAATGAAGTGTTAACTGGATCTATGTGATCTGGTATGGAGGATACCTGTGGTGGTTTGAGGGAAAGAAGGAATGAGTGAGTAGGCACAGGTTCAGAATAAGAAGAATGATGTGAAAGAAGGAAATTAGTGGCTGCTAGGGTGTCTGCCATCAGATATGGATCATCTGGATGGACACTGGACCAGACCACTAGCAACTAGTTGTGGACAGATGCATGAATGTTGGATGAAAATCTGCTCTTGAAGAGATAGTCTCACTCCTCTATCAAGAGACAGTTGAGAGTGATGAGAGAAGATGAAATCATGAGAAATTGATGATGATATGCTTCAAGATCATCAACACCTTGGAGTGGTTCCAACTGAGATGAATCTATACATTTTAGCAGATCATCTTTGAAATAACAACTAGTGAATCCACATCCCAGATACAATGAAATGATGGCCGCTATGAATGCAAGCCAATCCTGGGTAGCAGTAGTCACCTCTGGGAGTGTCTCCCAGAGTTTCACTTCATCAAGAGATGTGTAATTGAATGTGCATTTGATCTTTTGTTGATTAGTGAGACC
>JBBPTO010002155.1:0-11842 GCA_038094155.1 Pulveroboletus cf. aberrans
CATAGGAACATACAGTCTCCTACACCAATTACATGGGATAGGCAGTAGTTACATGGTTACTCCAGAAGATTCTATGATCTTTTATGAGAGACTGACTCATTATAATTTCATGACCTTTCAAAGTGATGTTCTATTATGACTGATCAGAGTTTCTATCTACAACTCAGCAACTTCTATTGGCTGGACCTGAAGTTGGCTAACTGATCAATGACTTAAATTGGCTTATTTAGGTCTATTGTAAAGTCAGCTGACAAATCAGAGGTTTCTTGATATTTTATTACATTCTACAAACTTTCATGATTATTAAACATGAATATAAACATGATCAAATGGACTCTATTGTTTATGTACTGGCTATGTCATGTCCCAGAATCTAACCAAGCCAAATCTGGCCCTTTGTGCTCTCTTCACTCCTTCAGTCACACCTCTATGACAACTTCAGAATGCGCTTCTCAAGTATTCCATTTTGTTTTCTCAGATGCTTAAAATGATTTCTTATTTAGTACTAGCTTCACTCCTCTCTTTCCTCCATGCCTTTGTAGTATAGCTTCAGCTTGTATCTCAATTCAAACACAGTTAGTTACTCCATTAGTAATTCACAGTTTTCTCTAATGCATATAAAGGCTTGTATCATGTACATAGATAATTTAGCATAAATATCAGCTTAGATCTTCTCTCATTGCAATTCAATTCTCCTCTGTTATATCTCTAACCAAGAAGATCATAACAGTGTATTGTCATAATGCATGAGTCCTGTGCCAAGCCTTTACCCCTCTGAAATGCATTTCTCCAGACATTCATCCAACTCTGACATAACCTCACCCTGGAATTGCACCATCCTTCAATCTTCAATCAGAGTTCAACAGGAGAATCTTAATACTTAACAGGTCAATAGATAACTCAAGAAATTTAGATAAGTTCTTGTGGCATTATCAGTCACAAACCCTTGTTCACTATCCAAGACTTTTAATAGCCTTTGCTGGAACATGTTGTATACTGCCTTAGTTTGCTTGACTAGTTGCTGGTGAGTTCTATATTGTGTTCAGTGTAAGCTGGTAACCTGTTAAGACTCCATCTTCCTTCACTCAAACTCTAATTAAAGATCACAGATGAGGAGAGTTGAAGTTGTATCAGAGATGATCAGAGATTCAGAGGTTTGCATTTAGAGAGGTAAAGACTTGCTACAAAACTTGTGTGTTACACCCTTGCACTGACATGGCCTTTTTGATTGGAGATACATCAGAGAAATCTGAATGGAGATAAGAGGATGTAGTTCAAGATGATATTCAGACTAAGGTATCTATGTACAAATACTAGCCTTTATATATATACAGAGAAAACTGCAGACTAGGAGTGGAGGTTAATATATGAGATTGGTGTTTTCTGCCTTGCAAAAGCCTTTTTCTCTGATTCTTTAGTCACCTCATAGTATAGGTCACATTTTCAAGCAAGTCAAAGGCCAATCTGAGCATTGTATATCTAACACAATCCATCCATCCAACCCAAGTTCCCTAGATCCAAGTTGGTGAGTCTGGTTTCATCTCTTTTGTATTAGTTTGCATTTCAAGTGACCATAGGTTTATCTAGATTCATCATACTTTGTCATTCTCTTTCATTTGTATTACATATCATTGCTGTCATTGTGCCACTGAATTACTTACTTCACTGACCAATATGTACAAAGTCTTGGATTTTCCCAGACTATAAACTTTGTATCTTGGACTTCAGTTCACATTGAATGCTACTTCTTCTTGATCACAAGTTTTATTTTTCTAAGTATTGAAACAGTCAATTTCTCCCCATCTCAAGCCAGTTGAGTCAAGTCAAGCACTCCAACCCAAATCTGAAAAGTCAGATTCTTAGCCCTACTGAATGGAAAGGTCTGGACTTGCATATTCTAGTTCTACAGTGTGTGATTATTGGTCTTTTATCTTCTCTTAGTCCTTTGAGTCCCTTTTGGGTGAAGAAAATCTGCTTACAACTCATATTTACACCATTAGAAAATTTGTTTTGGGCTTTATAGGATCTTTGCACTGAATCAGTATATGCTAAAGCTGTGTTCTGGTTCAGAAACAGGCTGAAGCTGTGCTATATGGCATTGGAGGAATTAGAGGGGCAAGACTAAACTGATCACAGAACAAAGGATGTATGTAAAGAAATCTAGGAGAAGTCCAGAATTACAGAGTTGCATATTTGATGAGAAGTCACTAGAGGAAGGAGCAGAGTTGTTTCAAAGGTTGAAGTTGACTCAATTGCATAGGATATGACACAACTCCTGTACAGGTGCCTGATCAGCCTTAATGACAGCTATTGATATAGAACAAAGTGGCATATCTGTGAAGAAAGAATATGGTTACCATTCAAAGTACTTTGAATCTACTCCAACTCAGATGTATTGGCTTATGGCATTATAATCTAGAATCACCACTGTATAGAGTCATACACCATGAGCATGAGTATATAATTTCAACACTACATCTGTATCTGCAGTATCTGTCACTGAAATAATTTATATCTGTGTGCAACCCTATGAAATAGCTCTTCTGCTTAGCAAGCTCTGAAGTATTTGTTTAACTTTCAACATCAACAACTCAGCCACTGAAGTTTATTACTAACTGCAATTCTTTACTTAACTATTGCATGATGTAGCTCATCAATGTTTCACAGAGGCTACTATCAAGTCTTTCAACATTATCTCACAATCTATAGAATCTTCCATCCTTCATCTATCAATTGGCCTTCTCCTTGAGAAACAATGAGTTAATTAAATTATCTGAATTTTTTTCTTACTTTCTATATATTGTAAGTATTTATCTGACACATAATACTTGCAGTTTCTTATCAGTCAGTAGTCATGATGGGTACAGTTCAGATTGCTTTCAAATCAAAAATGAATATGATGAATGAGAGTGTCAGTGGTGTCTTTCTCTGTCAGTTCTTTAACAATGCTGGATTATTGAACAGATAGTTGAATCCATGGAACACTTATATATCTTTCAGGATGTTTTCTTATTGTCTCTGCATGGACAGTGTTACAATCATCTAATCTGGTATATAAACATTCCACATCACTCCATGTATTACAATTACTCTAGAAACACTACATGAAAGGCTAGATTCTATGACATTGGAGATAGCACAAACTCTATGCATGATCACACAACCTTACCCATGCATAATGTATGAATCATATGCATTACCTATGTATTATCCTTATCATACAACACACCCTTAAATCTATTCATATATGATCTATCATTCTTTCACAGCCTTGCACATCAGACATGTACAAGGCTGTAGCATGCTTCTATATGATCTATAATATATCAGATACATGCACAGATAGAATGGAGATCTTAGATTAGTGTACAATATGTACAAACCTCAAGGACAATCTTGTCCTCTTGATGTTTCATTAGCATCAAAGTCCTCAACTCATCCTTTTCTTCCTCTCTCCTTGGCTATTGAGTGACCTAGAGCCTTTTGTGATTCTGAGTTGTTTCAGACAGTTGGTGAATTCATTGAACAGTTCCAGTTCAGATCAATGATAGTCCTTCATTCTTTTATGCACATACATGGCCTATATGTGACCATAATGCTATTCATGTAGTCAGCATCAGTTTCGTGCAAACATTCCACCATATTCAGAAAAAATCCTATTTTTTCCTCTTGTAAGAATGCTCCATTTTGATAAGGAAATAAAACTATAGGAGGATTTTTTTTTTTAACTCAAATATCAAGCAAGATAAATTTCAGTTAACCATTATTTTCACCACATGCAAAATTGGATAGGCATGTCATCAAAAGCTATGCAATATGTATTCATTGCTGATAATTGTTATTTCATGATCCTTTGTATCTTGAATGACCCTTACATACCTTGACTTCAATCTTGTGCATCCATCTGTTATCTTTATACTGCTCTCTATCACTTTTATTGCCCCCATAACATGAAGATATGATAAAACATGGTTATTTGACAGAGATTAATTAATTAGCATGTCCTGAGATACAGCAGTGATGGTGCAGCTGTTATGACATGACATGATCTTAACATAACTCATAACATGATATGTCTTTTTTCCCTGATTTGTCTCTATTTTTCCACTATTTGTCCATGACTTTTTACATATAAAGGGAATTACATGAGTTTATATCACATGTCACAGTCACAGATAACATGACATCTGCCAGAACAAACAGCATCCCATCCAAAACCAGTCCAGGTGAAGGAAGACCAAAATAAGGAATATGAAATAGAGTATATTGTGGACTCACACCTTTGGGGCCAGCATCTGGACTACCTGATCTACTGAAAAGGCTGGAGTGATGAAGATCAAACATGGAAGCCTAAATATGCCTTGGCTAATGTGCAGGATGCTGTTACAGACTTTCATAAAAAGCACCCCAATGCACCTTGTCACCTCTGCATGTCCAACACTGAATTTTCTAACTTATTTACTCTCTATGATAACATAACAGTTGTTTCTGGACCTGCAATAACCTTTAATTGCCTGGAATGTGATTCATAGAAGGCGGATAGTGTTACAGTCACTTTCACACACCTTCTGACCTTCCAACACTTTCAATCATGCCTAGAATGTTTAACACATTAAAAGTGATGCTTTCAAACTCAGAAGCTTGGAAGCATGCAAACTCAGAAGCCAGAAACTCAAAAGCATCAGAAACACCAGAAGCACAAGAGTTCAACCAGAACTTTGTATTTAATCATCCAAACCCTTTCTATTTGTACAGTATGTCATGCTATGCTTTCCAGACTCTTTCAGAACATTCCTACATCTTTCATGCATCACCCATGACCCTAACATTATATTATGCCCTTATCCTATTTATGTATCATCTTCCATTCTTTCACACCATGCCTCTTCTGTACCTAATACTCATGGTATCCTCAAGGACATCTAGATTAGAGTACAATAGGTACAAACATGTAGAGTAGTATATTATTAAAGGACAAGAATGCAGCCACCAGAGAGCAGTCTTATTCTCTTGGTGTTTTCCTCAGCATCTATGGCATCAACTCATTTTTCTCTTTCTTGACTAGTGAAAGTGGCCTAGAGCTTTAAGAGGTTCTGAGTTGTATCAATGTCAGCAGCCATTCTTATGCCACCTAACAATCAATTTATAGAATGAGTATTTCTTCTTTCATTTTTGACATTGTGGGAAAAAGTGTTGAAATTATGGCTCATTCTTTCTTTCATTACAAGAAGCTGTTAGTTCAATATCTATTGCATCTGAATTTTTATTTTGATATTATCCTAAAGATTTAAAAGTTCATTCCACAATAAAGTTGAGAGCTTCTCTAGCTGTGTCTACTTGACAAATTCTCTGCAAATATGCATCAACTTCATTCTTCCACTGTCCTTCACAGAAGATCTGGTAAATAACAAAGTCTCCATTTCCACATGCTCCAGGTCAAGGTTAGCATCCATGTGTGGCTGACTATTGCTTGGGCCTGCAGAATCTGATCTGATGGCATGCAGCATTGAAGCAAGGATGCTTTCATATAATGAAAATTCACCAGGTTGAATAAAATATGATGGAAGGAAATGAGTTTTGATAAATGAGGACATGTTTGAGGTGAAGTCATTGTCAGAGGACATTTTTCACTATTTTTACAAGCCATCATAATTGTTTCTACTTTGAACACTTGAGCACAAGCTGCCATATACTGATTACAAAGTCACATTTGAGAATTTCTTTCCCTGTCTCATTGAAGATGTCCTCACAGGACCTTTGCCATACCCACTGTAGAAAGCCAAAAATACCAACATCTAGTGGTTGCTGGTGTATTGTATAGAGGGTAGGCAAAATAATTTTGAACTACAAGCTCTTGCATTCCTTTCATGATGTGAAAATCATAGCCATTGTAGATAAGAATAATTAGTTTTTCTGATTTCTTTCAAGCCTTGATTTGAAGGATAAATAACCTCTCAAATCAAATCATATAAACAAGGTCATTTGTTCATCCATTTGATGAAATTAGAAAAGGTCAGAGATGACTAATGGTTATGCATGAGATATCAGGACATGTTTTGAATTATTTTTTGAAGTTTTTTTTTTTTTTTTTTTTTTTTTGAGAATACAGATTTCAGTGGTAGATCTGTACCATCTGCACATACACACTCAATAATTATAATGAGCTCAGGGTTTTTACTATGTGCTTCATACCTTAGATATCTACCACAAGACACAAAGTACTTGTATGAGTTCTTTCAACCACCACCTCTCCAGATTCCCTTTTCATCCATATTATAGACATTCTTCCATGAAATGCCTTTTTTTTATCAAGAACCTGCTTGAGAAAGGAGAATTGGTGCTCAACAGTCATGTGGTTGAATTTTTGACACCACTACAAATCAAGTGTTGGTTTTCCCAGAAAAATGTCAAGTTCACTTAACAGATTGTTTCATGCCAGAAAGCCCTTTTGCCTTGATTAAGATGATCCATTTTCTGAGAGGATAACCTATGGAACTGAGAAACTTGATCCAGTCAGACAGAACATTCTCTTCTTGTGGAGAGAGAATTTGTTAAACTATATGGACTTTGTTGTAGAGCTAAGCAAGACCAAGAAAATTGCCATCAAGTGTTAAATAGAAGACATCCTGTTCAATAGCTACAGCATGAATGTTAGGAGAATCAGCAGCATGTAGAATAGAATAAGCATATTGGATTGCCACCTGGTTTGCTAGATGCAAGCATAATGCACTGGCATGCAGCAATGAATTGATGTGTGTTATGTTCCTTTAATTGTTGGGTTGCGTCACATTGAATGAAGTTCTGTCATGTTGGATACTTGCATTGAATGATAAGTTATGATGTGTGTTATAATATGACACACCTTATAATACAACATATCCTTTTCTCTTCATTTTTCTCTATTTTTCTAGTTCTTTCTTTGACTTTCTTATACTCAAATGGAGGTCACATGGTCTGATCATATAGTTAGTTACATGAACTGGCGCATGACCAGTCATGCCATGGAAAGCCATATGCCATTTCAGAAGGTTCTAAGACCTTCTATGAAGTTATCATGATTCTGTCATATTTCATAACCTTCCAGAGTGTTCTTCTGTCATGACTCATTATGACTTCTTATGACAAATTCAGAGGCTTTTTATTGATGACTCAGTAGCTTCAATTGGCTGGTCTAAATTTGCTAACTGAGCATATTTTAAATACTATGCTTCTATTGGCCAGCTCTAGAGCAAGCTAACAGATCAGAAGTTTCTGAATATTTTATGACATTCTATGACCTTTCATGGTTACTATACATGGATGACATGATACAAACATGACAACACATGATTCTGTGCTATATAAACCAGCCAAAAGACGACTCAAGAATTTCAGGTAAGTTCTTGTGGCATCCCCAGTTACATTATTAACCTTGTCCACTATCTTAACTTCACTCTGCCATGTACTAGGCTTGGGCTGGCACACACTGTATAGTGCTTCATCCTGTCACATTGGTCATGAGGAGTCTTGTCTCCACCAGCATGTGTTAGCACACACTGTAGATTATATTGATCAACTTGACTAGGTGTTGGCATTGTACCTACCTCTTTGCTGAAGTCTGTGGTTGCTGTATGGAAATTCAGCTGATCTTGTTAGGGATGGCATTATTTATTCTGAGCCTAATGTGATAGCAAGAGTTACTCATTAGTGACTTTAGCCAGAGGTTAACCCTCTGGGGTTTGTGTCAGCCAGCAGACCATTTGACTATGTGCCTGGTCAGCTTCATTAGAACTTATCTTTCATTCTGCTCTCACACACACCTGATACATGTTGAGATCTGGTTGATCTTGAATCAGACAGGACAACCATCTATTTTCTCTGTCTGTTGATGATACTGAACACACCTCAACATCTGACTAGATATGAATCAAGACAGGATGGTCAATACTCTGTTGATCAAGCAATAATTGCTTCCAACAAAATAAAGGAGGGCTTCACTGATGGAAGCTGAAGACACTGTTGCTCTGTCAGCTACAGAGAGGTTTTTGCTAATCCTCTAATCAGGAAGGCTATATGCTTGACATGCCCACTAAGAAAGGGAATGGATCTTTTATGAAGAATCTGACATTCCTAACTTCAGATATAACCAACTGGAGGGGTTGATGTACTCTGACTTCTGACATGGTCAATGAATGAAGTCACTCTAAGCATGTTTTTGCTGGTATTTCTGATCCAGAGAGACTTTAAACAGTAAATCTATGTGAAAGATGGGAAAGTTCTTGTACTCATCACTCAGGAATCTACTCTACTGCAGAATGCTATATTTAGGAATATGAAGACAACACAACCTAAGCTCATCTAAATGGATGGGAAGTAGATACAGATGAAACGCTTCTGATAGAATGGAGTACAACAACACCTTGACCAGACTAAGGTGACATCTGCATTGAATACAGGCCATGGTTCAAAAGCAACCAGAATGCTTCAGATGAAATGTAGACATTAAAAAGGAACCTAGGAAACCACATAAGCTCATATGAATACTTGGGGGGTGGCTGTATCATTGGACAGATTGCCTGAAGGCCAGACACTGCTAGGACCCTTGACCCCATACTCTTGAACTCTCAACTCCTATGACAGTAGTAGAACATTGATTAGCACATGGAATTTGATAACATGGAGATGAGCTGATTGCTAGAGCTGAAGAAGATATAGGACCTCATATGACACAGTCAACATGGCCACTGTGCCAGAAATAAAGATGCAAGTTGTTGCCTCTGTGATTCTTGCATTGAAGTGCTGTGGTGAGGTGCTGGAAATGTGGGAAACATCTCTGCAACAGGAAGCCTTGTCAACACATCATTTGTGAAAGAGAACTACAGGCATCCGTTTGCTAATGATTGCAAAAATGAGGCCTTTGCCAAGAAAGAGGGTAATGGATAATGAAACAACAACATGCAGAACCTTGGAAAGTCACTACACAGAACTCTTGCTGAAAAAACCAAACACTGAAATGGCTTTCTTCAGAACACTACATTTAAATGTAAGATATTTCAGAGTTTCTAGTTTGAACCATCAGCAGTTGACTGCAGTGTGACAAATTTGAGCAGAGCTAAACCTCATTAGAGGCATTGTGGCAAGAGGTAGCAATTCTGGACATGATCTGATGTCATTTATTATTTCTTTTGAGGTGTAACCCCATTTTCATCAGTCATCAGCTTGTCTGCATCTTCTCTCTCCTGTAAGAGAAGTTGTTTTATGGGCCACTTCTTTCCTTGGTGAGGATATCCATGCACCATCCAGATTTCACCATGTAAGCATATTCATTTCTTGGGGGCCTCATATTTCCTGTTTCTCCTAAAGATACCCTTTCTTCAGTGAGACTTGTTGTTCAAGAACTCTGTGAGGTCTATTCTTCATGTTTACTTCTTGAGAATGCAGGGAAATGAAGGATCAGACTTTATACAGTGACTTCAAAAACTGTGGCAATGTTTGCTTCATTTAGAGTGTATGTAGTGTACTGGCTGTATGTGTGGCAATATCGCTTAGAATTGGTGAGACCGAATATAGTACAAACCCCTGGCTACGTAACGGTCCAAGGATCACGTAATTTGATCTGGTGGGGCCAGAGATATGGCCATTACAAAACAACAATACCACTTTACAACAGTTTTTTCACTTTTGTGCTGAAACATATAATCTCCATTACATGACATGATATTTGGCTTTCTTTGGTTATACAAACAAAGGTATATTGTGTCTAAGTTTAAATATCTTCACATTCCTCTTTATTTGTAATCACTATTTTCATATATTCTACCTTTACTACCCAGAAGAATGTCACTCTCTCTATGCTTGAAGCTGGTCACACTGCTTGCTTCTACTGTTGTACAATGCTCTACTATATCCAAATTTTGAAAAAATGAGCATTTTGAGCTTTTAAATTCTTTTGAAGGTTACCTACTCAAGCTTTTTCCTATTAATATCTAACATACTATGTATTTAATTAGCTTTTGCAAGGCCAATAATGCTATCTAGAATACCCAAACCATTTCTAATATTATCAATAAACTCCTCTCTATCAACATAGTTCTTTACAATATGGAAAAGTCTAGTATAAAGGCTGTAGTAATCAAGAAATGCCCTCTTCCTTCTATTAAACATTACAAAGCTCACTGAAATTTTGCTTATATGAATTAGAACTGGACTTGAAGGAGATTATATGGCTATAAGAGGTTCAAATCAATCAAGTTGCATAATTGGTGAGTTAATACGAGCTGATATGGAAAAGAGATATGAAGGTATGAAATTGTCATAGATATGATATAAACCATAACAAACAAGCTTGAATGTTGTATGGTGCAGTAGTCAAACTGGAAAATGCCAACCCTAATTCTAACCCTATTTTAAGGTAATCTTGTGATTGATCTGGAATGAATGCATTTCAAGTACATTCTGTACTTGTTTAACCTGTGAAGAGCTTGAAAAAATGATGTTATAGGAGTGAAAAGAATAAGAATGTGATTTTCTATCACATGCAGTGGGCTGGTAACATATTATGACAGATGTGATAGGAAAGATTGTCACACTTGCTGCTTTATGAGATATGCTACATTTGGCATCCTTGTGAATTTTCCAATTTGTGGTAATATGTTGTTAATGAACTGTGCTCACTTTTTTTCACATGTGCATGCTGGCTGCAGTACATGTTTACATATATTAATATAGATCATATTGGCCAGCAATTGAACCCCATTGCTGAACTTCAAAATATATTTCAAATGATGTTATCCATGGCAAGCACATGTTTTAGAGCTGCTGAAGGCAATCAGGCACACAGTTAAGTGGTCTGCTGGCTCAAATAAACCTCAGAGGAATGCCTTCCTGGATATAGCTACTGATGGATGGTCTAGCTGCCAGACCAGGCTCAGAAGAGTAGTGCCATCCCTAGCAAGGTCAGCTGGACTCCTACACAGCAACCACAGATCTTGAAAAAAGAGATGGACACAGGTCTCACAGCAAGCTGAGTTGGTTAAGATACTCTATAGCATGTGTTAACAAACACTGTGGGGACAGAACCTCTCCCATCATGGCCAGTATGACTGAATGAAGTACTATACATACAGTGCATGCCAGCCCAGGCTTAGTACATGACATAGGGAAGTAAGGGTAGTGGACAAGGATAGGGTCACTGGGGATGTCACAAGAACTTATCTGAAGTTCTTGAGCTATCTATTGGCCAGTATAATAGTACAGATCATGTGTGGCCATATTTATGTCCTGTTATCCATGTATGGTAATCATGGAAGGTCATGCAATTTCATAGAAGCATTGGTCAGCATTAGTAAGCTGAATTAGTCAGTAGCATCAGTTAGCAACATCAGTTAGCATGTCATGTGATCTGTGACTGTGACATGTGATATAAACTCATGTAATTCCCTTTATATGTAAAAAGTCATGGAAAAATAGTGAAAAAATAGTGAAAAATCAGGGAAAAAAGACATATCATGTTATAAGTTATGTTAAGATCATGTCATGTCATAACAGCTGCATCATCACTGTTGTATCTCAGAACATGCTAATTAATTAATCTCTCATATCTTCATGTTATGGAGGCAATAAAAGTAATAGAGAGCAGTATAAAGATAACAGATGGATGCACAAGATTGAAGTCAAGGTGCATAAAGGTCATTCAAGATACAAAGGATCATGGAATAACAATTATCAGCAATGAATACATATTGCATAGCTTTTGATGACATGCCTATCCAATTTTGCATGTGGTGAAAATAATGGTTAACTGAAATTTATCTTGCTTGATATTTGAGTTAAAAAAAATCCTCCTATAGTTTTATTTCCTTAT